>JAHWFP010109362.1:2160-26698 GCA_023313725.1 Lithobius niger | reverse complement strand
GGGGTATAGAAAAATTCCTGGCTATGGCCCTGGCTAGCCTATACTCACGTTTGCAAACGATATAAAAAATATCTGGACCGGATTAAATTCAGATAATCCTGGAAGCCTTTGCTGCACTCCAGCTTTTGCGGCTGCGTTCTTATATGCCTAAAACAAACAAAACATAACAATTTTTTTTTTAATTCATAGAAATAATATTTAAATTTAAAAAATGACGAAAAGAATCGTCAAGCTGACATATAGTTAATTTTAACATTCCTACATGAGCGACATCTGCCGAAAAGTTGGTTTTACTGCAGTGCAGCCAGCATGTTCAGAGTTAGCTTTTAAACATCATCGTAACTATTTTATTTATTATCCTATTTTGAATCTGTTTTTTTGGTTGTTGTTGGTCATATCGTCTCCTTGCGTCCAACTTTCTAATTTACTTTTTTTGCCGTATCGTATCTCGTTTGGAAGACAGTATGAGGATGACCTTGAAATATCAATTCAAGGTCATTCTTTTTTCTGGTGTAAACGTCCCCCATCACACCCATCATTGCATTTCTATCGTTATTATTCTCTTATTAGCCATTCATAGGATATCGCCACGTAACACTTTAGTTGCCTCATCCTGTTAGTGTATAATTCGGTAAAACATAAAAATTCCGTAAACGTATTTTTGGTTAAACCTTGTTTAAATCATTAAATGACAATAGTTAACAGATCTGCTGACTACTGAAATTTCGAAAGTTTTTGTTTACTATTTAAAATGTCATACAAATAGTAAAGTTTAAAAAATTCGAATATAAAAGTTACTTCAAAGTATAAAGTTGGTAGTAAAAGTATCGTCGGTACTGTAAAACAATTTCTCCCTCCCCCACATCTTTTCTTGTCATTCATGTTGCCAAGATTTAAATTTCGTTTGAGAGCGAGAAGAACATTGTTTTTGGTGACACGGCATTTGGCAAAACAGGAATTCCCATTATGCTGAAAATTAAGCAACAGAATTACATTTTGGCGAAACTGGAAAATTTGTCGGAGCAGCGGATTCCATCGTAAGGGCACGTTTACGCAACCACTCGCCTTTGCATTCTCGCCGCTAGAAGCTAGAAAACGCCTCAAATTCCAACATGGCGGCAGTTTTATGTCTGCCGCCTCGCAACGAAAACAGCAAATAACATGTGTTCATAAAGTGTTTCGTCATGAGGAATTCTTTATATTATTAGCACGGATTATAAGACTGCAAGTATTTACTCAAACGATGTCGGATTTAGCTAATCCATTTAGCGTTGTTACCATGTCAATGTCACCTTTGCCATCGCGACTGAGTTCTAGCTGCGAGAATGCAAAGGCGAGTCGTTGCGTAAACGCGCCCTAACGCCGGCTTACTAGAACTATCGGCATTGACCATGACCAGAATCGGTAAAATTGGGAGACCGTTGATTTACAGTTCAGTCACAAATGTTTCAGTCTTCTTTTCAGCAATACTGCAATGGCTCACCTTAAAAGCCTGACGTATTCCAGCGTTATCTGCCATATTTTCTGTTAGTGTATAGTTTCCATCAATCTATAAAATACAAAGTTCATATGAATTAAATTAAAATTTACAACGAAGTCGTACAAAGTTACATAAATGATGTGATGCATGTCGAGCAATAATGTCAGAGTTGCGGCAGATCTCCGTCTAGGTACTTGAATTCAGCAGATCTAATTTATTACTTGGCAACCAACAGTCTGCCAGTAGGATATTACGAACGCAGTGTCTCTAGTCCCGGTTGGTCCGTTATAACTATATCAAGCCTAACTTGTACACGTTGCCGGGACCGCAGCTCTGTGAATATGGATCCCGGAAAACACAAAATATAGTTTTAAGGAATATTTGGATTAGTTTACATTTGATTAGGTTTGATTAGGTTCGGTTAATTATGTATCGAGTAATTCAGCATGTATATTCTCTTTAAAAAGATAAAGGCCTAGTTTCCAATTGATTCGAAACTGGATCCCGTCACCGGGACCAGAGACAAGGCCTATTATGGACCGTCAGGAGATACTGAATCTATTCTGGAACCGCCCTTATACTTAAAATATTTTTGGTACGATTCAAACTCTTTTGGAATTCATTTCATTAAAAAAAATGAGAAGAAAACGTGCAGTGGGAACTATACAAATGTTTTTCATTTTTGAAAGAGAGTGGGGAGTTTAAAATACCAAGACAAAACATAAATTTTGATAAGAAAATTTAGTTCAACACCCCACTTAACAGAATTCTGCATCCACCCTGTCCCAGCACAAGCTATGCCGTTTTCAGTTTCGACTACTGACATCGCCCATATTGAACTGCAGGCTTTGTGCAAATCTGCCATGAGTTGGGCTTGCTACAACTAGTCGCGATCAGGTTGGTGCATTTGCGTCTCGAAAGTATGATGACAATTGCAGTACCAATACAACTTATGCGTGTAATTAATCACTTACACATGGCACTGAATCCATGTTAACTTCAGTTCCATTTGGACAATATTCGCTGTACTGCTCCACAAAACATTCAGTTTTGCTTTTAAATTTCTTCAAAGAATTTTCACTCCACCAGTCACGAAGGAGGCCATTCTGGTCATACATACGTCCTGAAACAAGAATGTTTGAAGAAACGGAATGAGTCGTAAATATTAGCAAGAATTTATAGGGTTGGGAGGTTAATTTGTAACTGTTAAGAAGTCTCAGTTGAAACGTGTTACATTCATTCCTATTAGTTCCGTCCGAGTTTTCAGAGGGCGCCACGCGTTCCATCTGGTAATTTTTGCTCATTCTTCAGCCAAACTCTAAAGTAAACTAAATTACAACAAAGCTAAACTAAATCATAATTAAAAACAAGCTGGTTTCGTTTAGTTTAGTTTAATTTGAGGGTGAAAACTGAGTAGCTATTCCCACATAAAACGCATCGCGCCCTCTATAAACTTTGACGGACCTAATAAGAATGAATCTAAGACGTTTCAGTAGGGGGTCTGTCACAAATTCTCCTTCCCCAACCCTATAAATTCTTGATATCTGTAATAAACAAAGCATCTTCTCTCAATGTCAAATCATAATGGTGGCTCCACTGTGTCTCTTCGGGGTTGTTTTTATAAACGTTTGATTAAAATATTGTAAGTTATAATCGTTTAAATAAAAGAGTACACTGTACACACGGGCAACATTTTGTATCATCCAATTTAAGGTGCAGTCCAAATTACGAGCACTTAGCCGCAGACCAAATCTTCCATGTTGACACCTTTCGCAGGTCCAGGCATGATCATGCAAAAAATGGCGCTACAATAGTGTTTTTTGACCATACTTTATTTATCCTAAGCACATAAGTACGAAACACCGACTGAGAGGTGCGCTTCGCACGCTACTGTATACATCGAGATTTCTGTAATCCTAAAACGTATGACGCAAGCAATCGTGAAACTCCGGGTGTTGGCTCATTGTGTGCGCGACCACACATGCCAAGACATGTATGACGCATGCGCTAAGCTTTAACATGGAGGATTTGGTCTGCGGCTATGCGCTTTTGTCCAAATTAACCAGTATGATTTGCTGGTTTGTTATGCATCTTGGATGGGTTGCGAGTTTTGTCTTTTTTTTTTTTTGTTTTTGCTTATAGAGGAACAAGTAGGGAGCTTTAAGGAGGAAACTTTCTGGTGTTAACTTTTAACTTTTTCTGGGCTTGTCATTTGCTATTGATTGGCCGATATTTTTTTCTCGTTTCGGATGGCCCATCCCTTGGAGTTGGTATACCACACGAACAGTATCTTACCTCGACTATCAAAACTGTGTCCGATTTCGTGTCCAATTAAAGTTCCAAGCCTGCCATAGTTTTGTGCTCTGAAACAAAAATTATCGCTCATCATTAACAAATCAACATCTTGTTTTATTATCCGCTCACGGTGTGGTAGTTGTTTACACGATCCGTGCATGTTAGAGACAGTAAGTGAAAAAGCAACAACACGACACACAACCAGAAATGAAAACCCATGGGAACAAGCTTCCCTACCGTGTAAACAACGAAATCTACAAGTGACTGACCAAGCACCTTTATATTTGTTACATTATCAATAGCTAGGGAAAAAAATTAAATTTACCACATTTTGATGCGTGGGAAAATTATAACTTCTCCAAAGTTTAAAAAAACATCAAATTCATATCTTGATTGTTTGACGTCACGTGACAATGAACTTGCTCACAAGAAGCTGTATGTTATCATACCCACGAACTGGGCATCCAAAACGCAATCGCCACATATCGCGAAGTAAATATTTGCAAGTAACTTTGTATTTCTTTTACTTGCAATTCTAAAACAATGCATTGAAGTACTCTTTCTTTTCCCTTCAATACAGGTGCATTTTGACAGATTTTGTATTGCTGCAGCAGGGCTCTCTACAATACTGGCCGGATCTTCGATGAAAAATAGCATTACGAGACTGGGATGGCAATATGGCCGTCAAAAGCGCCGCTGATGCAATTGATTTGTGTAGTTGCCGCATTTGCTAACCGAGGAAGACACCCTCCGTACAAATTGCCATGAACGTGTCGCTTTTTTTTTTTTTTTGGCAAATACAGAGAAATAGCTTAACTGTGGCTGAGTGATATTTTTATAAAAAAAATACTTTTATAAATAATAAAACTTAATCTACGTAAATCCACCAAAATCTACGTAAAAATTTCAATTATTATTTCGAAAACCGGCACTAGCTGCCAATTGATGTCGCGTTTTTCCTTACAAAATGCTACCTCGAAGAACAGAACTCGAAGAAATGAACCAGACGTGGCGGCCATTTTGTCAACCCCCTAATATCTTTGTAGAGCGGGCCAGTTAGTTTACTGGCCATGGCTGCAGGTATACCGAATGCACCAATTTTCCTCGTTTCATGCAGTACTAGATACATCCACTGCGAAAACGACGTTTTTTTATTGCGGCTATTTTTATTGTGGATGAAACTAGCGTCACAAATCGCTGACAGGTAATACAATTTTTAAAACTAAGCCCTATATTGCATTGACTTCGTTTGCACAAGATAACAAGTACGTTAATATTTTTCAATGATCTGAACGATTTTAAGAGCAAATAGCCGAGTCGCTCGCTGGCGTTCGCTCATTCGGCGCGTCTCATTTCGCTCGAGGATATTTTCTTGTTGCTACTCATATGATATTGACAAACACTCCCAGCAAGATTGATAACTCACATGTTCAAGGAAGTAATCCGAGTGTAGTACGCATTTTTCCAAATGCTTCAGCTCATAAACGAACGATAAACAAAACTAAAATTGGTCATAAATATTTCACCTGTTACATGTTTTGTGCTGTGGCCAATGACGTTTTAACCAACACTCATTTTCACTACTGAATAAATATTTAGCCTACTACTTACTAACTGTATTTAGGAAAAAGTGCTGTTTGAAATGATACAAATGCAGACGTAAAAATATTCTTGGCACCCTTTTCTGGTGTCAATTTTTTTTATACGTAATTTAGTATTTACCATTTAATCTCTGTCGTTGTGTTACTGCTAAACGATTATTCTCGTGTCCTACATTGTTATTTTATAGACTCGTTGAATGACTCCAATTTTGAAAGAGGTAATACAATAATCTACTCAATCGGTGGTCAGTTGCCGCCAGACCATTGTTGATGGATGTTCCACATAATTTCGAAAATAATTTGGTCAACAATCATGGTATCATATTGAGTAATTGTTGCTGATTGTTACAACTGGTACCTTTTCGCTAATTTCGGTCATTTAGGACCCAAAACGGACTTTAAAAATACGCCTACGTAAGGCATGGATTAATTTGCATTTTTTCGACAAACTTCTCATATTTGGCGCCTTCTACTTTCAGAGGAGAGGTGATCATCCCCAACCAACCAAGCACACCATCAACCAAACCTAAGTTGAATCTTTTTAAGTAGGCCTATGCAAGATAGTAAGTAATGTTGGTGGCCAACGTTTTAGGTGGAGTAGTTCTCTGTGAACTAAGCCTGGTTGCTGTTTCTTTGCTCCTCTAGTGCTAGTCCAAATTACTTTCCAAATTACTCCTCCGGCTCTTATAGAGGAGATTAATGCAGTTACAGCGCGGTCTGACCTTTGGCAATTGCCACTTTCCATCCAGAAGTGTTTTTTCTTTCGTGCTGGTAATGATGACATATGTCATCCCTATAGTTTAGACAGCGTGATAATGCAACCTACCCATGAAATAAAGGATCTGGGGATTTGGTTCACTTCAAATTTAAAGCCCTCTTTACACTGTAAAAGGTCAGCGCTCAGGTGTTTCGACGGTTAGCAGTAGTGAATAAATGCTTTACTTCTGGGGATTCTCAAACTAAGGTATGCGCATTTAAGGTGTTTGTTAGACCACTGCTGGAATATGCAACCCCCAGTGTGGTCTCCTAGCCTTGCTAAAGATATTGATCTTTGGAGTCAGTCCAGAGGAAGTTTACTAAGAGACTTCCTGGATTGAGACACGTCCACCACTTGGAGCGCCTGACTCGGTCAGGACTTGAACTTCTTGAGCTTAGAAGACTTCATTTCGATCTCATCCTTACTTACAAGATTCTCCGAGGACTTATCTCAGTGGACTTACCACTTTTTGATCCAGCACCCACTACATATCACACCCGTGGTCACCCTTGGAGGTTGGCCGTTCCTGGTTCAAGAATGGAGTGCTGGAAAAATATTTTCTCTGTTCGTGTGGTCCCAGTGTGGAATGGCCTAAGTTCTGAGACAGTATGCATGGACACTGAATCAGGCTTTCGCCGAATGCCGATGACTCAGGATCTCCACAAATTTCTTAAGAGAAATCTTTAAGTCTTTGATAGCTTTTTAGTTTTCTCTTTTTTTTTTTTTTTTGTTATTTAATTAGTATATTGTTCATACCCTTGCATTTTGCCAGCTTTCTTAGACGTAAATCAGGTCTGGTGTCAGTGGCTCACACCCCTTCCGGTACACCTTCCACATTAATGTGGTAAACTATTTATTTATTGTGGTGTAGGTGCAATGCAAGCCGCTGCAGGAGCTGCACCACTATAAGGGAAAGATTGGCACGGAACTTAAAAGCAAAAAAAAATAATAATAATAATAAATCTAAACGACATTACGTACAAAGTAAATTCTGCGTCGTAGAATGGAGGTTGGAGCATACCAGCTGTAATTACTGCAAATAAGAAAAAAAATATTTACTAATATGTTGTCAAGTAATTATTGGGAAGGGTTCCCAGAAACCGCGGTAATAGTTTCAGATGTTGGTATTCACTAGTTAACAATATACTATTTTAATATTTATATTATTAGAGTTAATGTTTAACTTTTTTGGTGAACGAAAAACAACTACACAATGTGTTAGAATACACCAAGGTAAAACAGTACAGATTACTAATAAACAAGTGTGACAACAAATTATAAATGAAAAATGTACATACATAAATTTATAATGATTAATGTAGGCATCGATTTATACTGATAATGTTAGAAGCAATTATAATTAAATCTATGTGTTTGCAGTTATAATGAATATGCAATGGGTTATTTCGATTTCATGAAGTTTTCGAGAGAAAAGTAACATTTATTATTAACTACGCACTCGATGTAGGCTCCTCTGTTATATGGAAACGGAAACCGTCACCAGCGTCATGAATTCATTCCCATTAAATATGGCTTGACTTGAATTAAGGGCTTACACTTTATACCTGCAGTACAGGTGTAGCAGCAAATGTTCGGTTTTGTAAGAATTTCAATCTCTTCATAACTTCAATATATCATCGCAAAAACTGAAAGGTGGGCGATGTACTCTGCCGTCAATACATGTCGTTCAAAAAATATTTTAAATTCATATCGCGTCCATCCACTTTGATACGATGACCTAACACTCAATGCCAAGTATGCTAATAAGTACAGACCGCGTGGCATCGTACTGAGTACGCATTTGATGTCTGCAAATATATTGTCTACGCTCTGCCTCAAAATTCACCCATAACTCGGATATGAAGTAATTTTTCCGTCGCCTACTGGCATCAAAAAACTACACGAAATGCAGGGTTCCCACACAACCTGGAAAACAAGGGATACCTGGGAAAGTCATGGAATTTTTTTGGGTTAGCGAAAAACCTGGGAAAATCAGAGGATTTGGAGAGGCCAGAAGCAAGTCGGGGATTTAAGCAAACAGAAATTATTAATCAGTTATTTAAGCATAACTCGTACTCTTGAGTTCAAAATCTCTGAATACAACAATCACATGTTTTTATTGCTCTACAAATAGTCTATAGCTGTTGTTCCCCCCTCATAATTTACAATCGGCAACAGCTTTTTCGCCATTCACCGTTTGTAATTCTTACATGCATGACACTAAAATACACATCCAGTACAGTAAATGTAGACTATTGTTTGCTTTGATATTTTCTCATCAGACGTTTGGGCTAATTCAGTTTTTTGGTTTAGGAAGACTGGCGTAGTCAGGGAATTTTAAGCAATTTGTGTGGGAACCCGGTAAAAGCAGCCCTGTTTATGAAGGCTTCATTCCAAATTTGTAAGGATACCTTCTTGGCCTCTTTATCTTCAGCATATTTTTTTGCATTGATGTGATGTCTTTTGGTGGATATAACAACTAGATGGCAATTTTGCTGTAATTTTCATTAACGTAGCCTTACAGCCCGCTCTCTATGCGTTAACACTAATTTGTATATGTGGTATTTTGTTGCACCACTAAAGGCTAATAAAGTAGATACAACAACTTAAGAATGAGAAAATCTTAAAGAGAGTTCAGAGTCGTGGGGACTTATCGTAAACAAAAATACAATACTATATTTACCACCAATAAAACTAAATCAGTGTACAAGACAACAAAACATTTTCCCTGTGTTATTAAAAAGCCAGAAAGCCTGCAGTCCTTTCATTAGGATTTTAAAAAAATTCCAGAGATCCAACCTGAATCAACTCTGCAGGCAAAGCATTCCAAAGCCGCACAACCCTTGTTACAAAAATGCACCCTACTGTCAAATTTGGAACATCCAACCACCAATTTTCAGGGGTTCCCCCGAATCCCGAATCACATTTATTTTATTTTGAATTTTTTTTGCTCTTTTTATACGGTTGCAAACGTTGTATGTCCAAGCAAATTCAGGTATTCTGAAATGAACAAATGTTCTCAAGGCATGTAATAGCTAGCCAGAAATTTTAAAATCAACATTCCTGTTATGACCACACAACCTTTCAACTGAAAAGAAAAGCACTGTTCTTAAATTGTGTTAATTATATCATGAAGCAGCAATAATTTCAGAAATTATGTGTTTAAATAACCCGAAATGTGCCAACCAAGTCATCAAGAATGAAGAATTGATGAAAGTCTTGAACTTTTTCTCGTTCTCGGCAAATATGATGGACAGTAACTTATCTTGGATGAGAATTATGGTCTCACCATTGCATGAACTTTAATCTTACTAAAACAGTATGATACTGCTTTGTTCTTACCAATTGCGTTTTCCGTTATCATGTTATAGGCGTTAACATTAGTTGGGTCATAGTAGACATATCTGTAAGTAAAAAAAAAATGTTTACATCAGAATTTATTGTTAGATGTGTCGTAGAAATAAAATCTGAAATGTATGTTTTCTTTGAATTTCATGTTCATTTATGTTAATTTTCTACTTGCACGCTTTAAATTGACACATTATACCCATATATAATGTAAAAATCAGTCCAAAGGAAACGTGTGGTCTGAATGTCCAGCTGAATGTCAGACCACTTGCATAAGATCAGGCCAGATATTCAAGGCTTCTTCAGTAGCTATCGGATGGGACCTATTCTAGTAGGATCAATATCTGAGCCCCTACCATTACGAGAGATCCCAGTTCAAATCTCCTGGTTTGTCCCGCTGTTCTCCAAACTTTTTTCTGTTTCTAAAACATCTTGTATTGTTCAAACGTGAGTCATTTCTTCCAACGAGTTTTAATTTGCTTCAGATGTTTTAATTCTTGTTGAGTAGATGTATTCCAGTCATTAATTTTTGATTTGTTGAGTTGCTGTCATGTTGCTGACAGAGTTGCGGACAGAGTTGCGGACAGAGTTGCGGACAGAGTTGTTGTCATGTTGTTTTTAGCAAAACGCTGCCCAATTGAAGCTGTGCACATTTGTCACAAGAAAAATATTTTTTACTTTTGTTGGTGTCAGCAACTAGAATTTCATTTTTCAGGTTCAGTTCTGGCTGCGCATGTTGAATCCACCTATTTATGCCAGTTATTCCAGTTCGAATAGATGTATTCCAGTCATTAATTTTTTACAGTAAACTGCACTGGAATAACGTCCACGTTTGTGCAGTGGATGTTATTCAGAATGGCCGTTATTCCATCATCCTATGACGGTAATAATAGTATGTGGTAAGGCCAACGAATATTTCCTGAAAACATTAGTCCACCAAGGCAAAAACAAATATGTGAACCTTAGTATCCATACCAAGTTCACTTTTGATGAGAATTTCCCTAACAGAATTAATTTGGTCTCTTGATCGTGTACTAAATTCGTCCAATCACAACTGACTTACGGAGATAACACTTCAGTATTGGTCGACGCAGTGTAATGCCATAGCTTCCTGGATGTAAAAGGCTTAACGTTAGAAATACGACGCTTCGTCCAGTTAGTCGCCGATTCTGTCACCAGTCGCGCTGCGAACACCCCGAAAATCAACTGCTCTAGTATGCGAATTAAACTGTGAAAGGTACTCGATTAAAACATTGCAATGACACCAAATTATTACAGTTTAACAACAATGGCTTTATGCTACGTACCTCTTTGTCCACTCGACGACGAAACAAAGTCTCCGGAGGTTTAATTTCATGAATTTCAAACAGTAGAAGAACCAAGGTACGTGTGTAGACGCTACGGCGTTTTCTATTCTCATTAAAAATGTGATTTACTGCCTTTTGATGGAGCAGTAAATCGTCCGAAGACTTCAAGAATAGTCACTGTTACCTTAAAATAATGTTCGTTTAGCGCTGCAACACTGGTAAAGCTAATAATGAAAGCTACGTTTTTGTGCGTCCCGCTAACACTAATCAATGCTGGTTGGGGTAGATCGTTCTTCGTGCTTTCACTTCAGCGCACCACTTGAACGACGCATTTCGCATGCTGTGTGAAACCGAGCGTTAAGCCTTTTACATACAGGAAGCTATGGTAATGCATAACATAGCCAGCCCTATTTGAAGCTGATACTGCTTCCTCACGTCACTTGCTCTAAAGATTACAATGTCGACATGTTCCATTCCGTTTATTGCATTCATAATAACATTACGTATTTTCGTACCATAAACAATCCTAAAGGCCTTTCTTTCGAAATATGCTTTGTGTAATTCGTATGCGTAACCTAGCAACGCCTACAGTCACAGGAAGCCCAACGTGGCGCTTTCGAATCTCGGCTGCGTCGTTAGGCCTAATCATGTAATCTAGCAACAAATTCAGAGTGCCGTTGTGTAATTTATTACTGCACTGTAGTTGATTTTTGCATACTCTTGCAGCTTTATAAAAAGTCAAATTATGTAGTATATTTACTACTTTATTATCATGGAATTGTTTAAAATAATATTTAGTTACAAAAGTCATCAGATTTACTTCTATTGTAAACCGTTGTTTAGAGGTGTGCGCCGATAAGACATTCTGCAGTGGCAACGAATATAAATTTTATTCCTGGCGGCGGTGGATGGGTGTGCATGTTGTTTTAGGCATACTTTTCTACTACGTATTGTACGTACGGTGATGCTTTAGGCTTTAAAAGCTTATAGTAAAAATGTTATATCTTTTCCTTCATGTCTATGAGTAAAAACTTACCAAACAATTATAACATTGTATTATTGTTTGTTTGTCTTCAATTATGTAATAATTAAGATATTGCATTGCCTTATTTTCTATTCCAGTGAAAATAGGATGGAAACCTTACTTGTGGTGACTAGCTGTACGAAGAATCATGAAATTCTCCATGGTTGTGATCCAGTTATAACTTATGATATTAAGCAATAGATTGTCGGTGACGGGAATCTGTTAGCGAACACAAAATTGAAACAATAATTAGTAAATGTACTACTCATTTTAATGCGTCAAAAGCCCCAAGTGACATATATAGTTGAAGAAAAGGAATACACAGCAGATTTAAAATGTATTGTTTAACACCGATGAATACAATATGTAAATACTTGTTTACTTGTGCAATGCAGACATAGTTTTAGGTACCATGTCATTTACTTTTAGCACGTTCATTTCTGTTTAATTTCCTGAATGCCCATCAAACTTTCAATTCAATTTTCGCAATATATTTTCGCGTATTTAGCCAGCAAGTGTCATTCTTCTACCACCACTTTTACGCTCACAGGTACCTAATTGACTGTTGTCGGATCCAAGGGTGATCAAACTTTCGCATTAAAAATATGACTTTTCGCGCATAATTGAGACCAAAAACGATACATAGATGGAATGGGTTATGCCTAATAAAAACCTAAGGCTACCTATGTTTGACTTTAAAACCAGACGGGATAAAGTGGGCATTTTCAAAGATTTAATCCATTAATAACTTTTTCAGGTGTTTTTTTTTTTTTTTGTGTGTTCACTTGAAAACGTGTCAATTTTGATGACAATAAAACACAGATTTCAAGATGAATCGCGAATTCGAAGATGAATCACTATGCCAAAGGTATGCCAGTTGTCGTGTTAACAAAGTTTGTTACTGATGATTGTTACCATTAGCAAGGGTGTTCCCATTAGGTTGTACGATCGTTCGGATTTTAACCATGAATGCCCTTTTTTGTCGCACAGTAACAGATGATAACAGAAGAAGAGTTAGCTCGGTAGACTAGTTTTAAGTTGGTTTCAAACAGAACATGTTCGCCCAGGGGAATAAGAGACTAATTTATTAAAACCTGTTTAACGAAATTTATCTTCTTACATTATAAACCAAAGTCTCACAGCAGAAATGAAGCAACGACGACCCCTGAAAGGGGAACAATGAAAACTAGCGAGTGTGTCAATTCTTTGGAAAGAAGTTGAAGCTGATAAGTTGTTGCCTTGAAAAGAAGTTGAAATTGGCACATTGTTGCCTCGGCTAACAATTTGCTCTGCGCGGTCATCCCAGCGGCAAGTGTTAAATGACGTCACGCACGAAAGAAACTTATTTTTTACATGGTACAGATCACTCCAGCCAAAGCGATAAACTGGGAATAGGGAGGAGGGCCTGGACGATAAATGCCCGTGTGTGGGACAGTACGTCTGTTAGCCCTGCTCTTTAGAAAAAGAAAAGAGGTTGGAAAGGTGGTGGTGGGGGGAAGGGTGCAATGCGTCTGTTACCATTAAACGACGTCATGCACAGTTATTTTTCACACAGTTCGGATGCACAGTGGCGTTGTTTTAAATAGAGACCATAGCAATTTTTTTTCGCCACATCTCGCCAACGGGGGTAGGGCAGGGGAGAGGAAGGAGCAGTATTTAATTCAACTACGTGTAGCAAAGGGGAGGACGGGAAGTAGACGGACGGGCAGCTGTATAGGAAGGGAACGGAGAAGGGAGGGAGAAGATGGGAGAAAAAAAGGCAGGAGATATGTGAGGGAGCGGATGGAGGAAAATGAGAGTAATACAGGAAGAAAAACTGCCCATCAGAGTGTACGTTTGCGCAACAGTGAGCCAAAACTGGGAAACAACCACGGGCAAAACAAAACCCCGGGCGAAGCCGGGTAGGACTGCTAGTAGTAACATAAATTATTCTGCAATACTCACTGATTCGTAAACTTTATTTAACACATCATCGTCCAATATCCATGGCTCGTAGCCGAAGAATTCTCGTGTGTTGTTAAGCTGAAATCAGTAAACAAGATGAAAAATATATTTATATGTATAAATAAGTTCAAATTATTTTATAGCAATGATTAAATTAACAATTTTCGGAAAAAAACAAAAAAATGATTAAAGAAAAAGTGCCACACAGGGCGTAATATTAACATCATAGTATGTGAACTCCATCAATAAACTCTGGTAAACTCAATTCAACACAAATCCCCAGAAGATGGATAAAATAAAATAGAAAAGAATATGATGGCGCCAAGCTCATGGATTAAAAGCATCCAATCCTCAACCCCAACCGGAAAAACAATTATAGCATTCACTCACCATGACTGATGATGCATTCCGTGGGGAAAAAATTAAGCTGACATTCTCATGGATGAGCCCGGATGTGAGAATTTGTCCGCTATCATTTTTTTTTGGGCGGAAGGTGAATCCTGGGGAAAATGACCGAATTCCAGAGGTACCCAGTCAAAAGTTCTAATAATATAATAATAATAGAGGTTTAAAACAACAAAATGGTAAGTGTTTTGGGAAACGGGAGGGCAGAAATGCCCTTCACCCCGGTCCGACGTTAAAAAGCAAGAAAAATTTAAGAAATCTTTTTTTTTTTTTCAAAAAAAAAGTTCCCTTCCTCCGAAACTTCCTCACCAGCCCAATTACGGGGGTGGGGGACAGAAATCCGGTCTCTTAAGGAAGTGCCTCAGGTCAACCTCCTCAAGCCAGTGTCGGAATGAGCCCACACGGACGAAGCTGATACCACCGACTCTGGTAGATAGTTCCAGGGCTCGATTACCCTCACTGCAAAGAAGGATCTGCAAATCTCCAACCGTGTAGGGGGTTTGGTCAGCTTGAAACAGTGGCCACGAGTGCACATGTTCGTTGACAAGTTAAAAAGTGGGATGTCAATTAAAAGAAAACCGCAAACCATTTTAAAGGTCAGGATTAAATTTGCCTTCAGGCGAAGGAGCTCGAGGGAATCAAGTCGGACCTTCCCTAGACGCGAAGCGTAAGGAAGGTGTGAAAGGCCCGGTACGGATTTGGTAATTCTCCGCTGGACAGATTCCACATGGTCAATGTCACGAAGGAGGTAAGGGGACCAGACCTGGCAAGCATACTCAAGCAGTGGGTGCACAAACACCTTGAATGCCTAAACCTTAATCTTCATGTCCCCAGAGGTGCATACACATTTGATGATGTGTAAGCGATTGTAGGCGCTATTTACAATCCTATCGCAGTGGTCGGATGGTTTAAGATTAGATGTAAACTAAACTCCAAGAGTTTTTACCGTGGTCTCATTTGGTAGGGCATGATGATTTAATGTATACTGGTGAGACTGAGTTTTATTACCGATATGGAAAGCAACACATTTTTGCCTGGAGATTGGAAGTTGCCAATCATTTGACAAACACTCAACGCAATCAATCTCCCTCTGTAGAAGAGAAACAGAGTTTTCGTTCAGAACAGCAGCAAGCCGGTAAAGATCATCGGCAAATTTGCTTTGTTCACAGTTTTTAAAGCTACAGGAAAGATCATTAAGATATATAATAAAACTTTTCTGTAGTCAGATTAATGGTTTAGAATGACAACAAACCTTTCTGGAAACCATTTTCTTCCCCCATCTTGAATTTCCAAAAGGTAGAATATGACCTTTCCTGAAGAAAGTTGAATTTGGAATATTACTAATAAGCCTAACCTATTGTCTTCAGTCTTCATGAGCGGATTATATGTTACAAATAGAAAAAAAATCCTTAATGCCATTTTCGGCTGCAATCTTGGATTTTCATTAAACTCGAAATGCACCTTAAAAAAAGGTAATCTAAATATCGTACCAGTTTGTGTTCACTTTGATGAACGATTTAAAAGTTACCAGTCGAAAACCGTTTTTTGGATGAGATTTTGGGCTACCATTTCACATTTTTAATAAATTTTATAAAATCACATGTATCTCAAGTTTGACCCGAAGTTCAAAGAATACACCTGACAAAGTTCACTGGAATTGATTCAAGCAATTGGTCGACTTTCTCTGGAATTGATTCAAGCGTTTGGGCGAATTCTACTGGAATTGATTCAAGCGTTTAGTGGAATTTCACTGGAATTGATTTAAGCATTTGGTCGAATTTCACTGGAATTGATTTAAGCATTTGGTCGAATTTCACTGGAATTGATTTAAGCATTTGGTCGAATTTCACTGGAATTTACTCAAGCGTTTGGTCGAATTTCTCTGGAATTGATTCAAGCGTTTAGTCGCAACTCATTAACAATCAGACAGACAAAGAGACCAAGTGTCTAAGCATCATGTTAAGGCTGGAACTCGGTCGTTTGACTCGGTGGGATTTGGAACAAAAATAATTTTTTTAAACTTCTGCATCAGTATTACAAATACAAATTGAATTAACTTGGCAAATTTTTAGTCAGTCGATTCTTATCCTTTGAAGGGCCGAACTGTTCTTAACTTGGCACCCCTTTTACCAATTTGGGTTTTGATGTGATAGCACTTCTTTTGCATGTGTTGCTGACTCCTCCATACAACAACAATGAACTTATATCTGTGATGTCTTTATGAGTCATCCCAGACATGTTCCGCTCTTGCTTAACTCATGTGGTGCACCAACACCGCAGGCTGTTGAATTCGACCAAACGCTTGAATCAATTCCAGTGAAAGTCGACAACAACAGCAACGTTCCAGCAGCTTCCATCAATAACTGAATTGTCGCAAGATCATCATCAACAATCTAAACCTGTCGATCTTTCATACCACTATATTATTGTAACTATACCCAACCAACCAACTGTTGTAATGCCTAGCGACTTTCTAATCATTCCATTCCTCCCTAGCTTCAGTAGCAAAGCAAATATTTATTTTTTGACTTATAGGGCTATAACTTAAATTCAACTTAAGCTCTGTTGGCGGTGTGATAATAAACTCTCTACTCGACACAGGCGTCACCAGCTCAGTCTGCTCGCAACAATTAGCTGATCAACTGCAGTGGAGTGGGTTTAAAGGGTTTAACGAGCGTTAACCACTCCTGGTCATCTGCCCGAAGCCCTAAAGCCCAATGTCTGCAACAGCCAGATTCCCAGGCGGTCACCCACCCAAGTAACAATCCAGCCCAATGCTGCTTAACTTCGGGGATCTGACGAGAACCGGTGCTTCCAGCACTGCAAGGCCGCAGACACATGCCGCAGTGGAGTGGGCATAGGATTCACAACAATGCAAAAATCACCGAATTTCCGGCAGCAGGTTTTTGCGTGTCACACTGTGTTGGGGAAATGGAAAAAGAACACTTCACACCTTATGGATTCTGCCTGGTGCTACAGATCATCCAGTGCTCGAACGCAATTTTATGGGAAAGACTGGAGTTGTTGTTGATATTCGTGCTGTTATGGCTACTCCGTCATGGCTCCAACTTACCTCATTAGTCCGTATTTAAGTAATGTTGGTCTACCCATAAGAAGAATGAGTATTGTATATATACCTTCGAACTATTAGTTGGTGCAATTAACCTGGCGAATGTTTTGTGTGTTGATATCACTCCTATGAAGGGCCTATCACTCGGAAATTGGCAGTCTATTTTACCAGTTTTGTTTTTGGTATGATTGTATTTACCAGCCATTAAACCTAAGGATCATCTGTGAACCACAACTGGAAGATTCTATTATTTACCAGCCATGCCATCTGTAGAACTTGTCCCCAGTCTAATTGTGGAGTCGTCATTTGTGGCTCCACAATGGCTGCCTTCAATTTAGTACCATCATGTTAACTCTACCCAGTTTACCCTAACCTACCTAATAGACTAGGCCATCCAATTGTACATTATATTGTTAAATCACATGACTTCCTGTTGTACCACTATATATACCGATCCCTACAGGAAGTAAACTGTCTTATCAGCTGTAGCCTACACTCTGGTAGTCTGTGTCAAGTTATTACCATTGGTGCCCACGCAGGGTCTAGGTGTGTCCATGCCAAGGACATTACACTAATTCCCCCCCCCATCCCAGCCTAAACCTCCAGTTCATAGGCTGACAGTTTGGTTGATGCCAGTCGCCAGTAAAAATTGGTGCACGCAGCCTTTTAAAAGGACACAGCTGTAAAAAATGTAAAAAGTTAAAGAAGACAATGCCGGACTTTAAAAGGAAGCCAGAAAGACGACTAACAAATCATGGAATAATGGTGTATCGACAGCTAGGTCGTTAGCGCCACCCTCAGTCACATTGCAGTGGTCTGTGTTACCACTGTGTCACACATTACAGAGATGTTACTACAAACCCCAAGTCTAGATCTTGTCATACATCTGTATACCTCCTGCAGAAATTTTAAAATTTTGTACAGGAAGACAGATGTGTCGTTTTTTTAAGCTACGAGGCTTTGATTTTTGTTTGTTGAGCTGCTTTCAATTTCATCCAAGTTCCAGCTTTTATACAACATTAATTTTACCCAAGGCCCTGAAATGCATCAAAGTTTTGCTAAAGATATTCGGATTATATCCAATAAAGGGCACATATTGGCTTGTTATGTTTAATACTGTAAAACTAATTCTATATATTCTAAAGATATACGGCATACAACATTAACACTATGACATTATGTTGTAACTACTCCAATGTACTCTACAACTGAACGCTGTTGGGTATTACCCCAGTTACAAGAGTAAAACGAGTGATATAACCTTTAATAAAAAAAAAAATGCAAATTAATTTCAGTCGAGGGAAGCTGTACGCCGGCTCTATCATTTTATCAATTGTAGTACAATTAGGAAGAAAACACAGAAAAAGGATTCACAAATGCCACAGGAAAGACTGATAATAATTATCGACAACTGAATGAAAACGCATTTCATACCTTTTCCAAGGCAGTAATTCTAGTTTCTTTGTCAAAAAGAGGTGTGTGCAGAAGTGTATCTTCGTACGAGGCTTTGATCTCTTTAACAAAATCTTTGATCTGCCAAGAAAAATAATTATCAAAATTACCATTAAAATGAAATGTTAAGTACGAAAACATATAAAGCAATGGCACCCAAAAAATCTATCCTATAATTTTAACTACTTACCGTACCTTACTTACTTTGTATCATTTTGCAGCTAAGTAGAATTTTAGAACGAAGCAATGTGAGATTAAATCGTTAAAAAAATCTTTTGCCTCAGTACACAAGACGAAGATAAAAATGAAGGGAAGTCAGCAATTCGCGGCAAAAAGTGAACTTTGCCTTGAGATTCAAGCGACGAGTTGGAATGCCCGCCTCAGTCAGCTAAATACCAACGTTTATTATTATTAAACAGAAAACATCTAAGCTTTCAACCGCACTATCTAGAAAGGTAGTGGGTTAGACAGAGGTTATTTTTTCCCAACTCTCTATGGGTTACAACAGTTTTAACTTGCACGGGATGGCGCCACCTGTAAAATTAGGCTTTTCTTTTTACTTAATTAGGCCTATTTTTTAATTTTTTTTTTTATTTGCGTTATCTAATGAATACGCTCTGATCAAAGTACTTAGCATAACCGAACGAAGTCAGATAGCCAATGTAATTTTTTCCTATGTTGGAGAGTCATTCTCTCCTAGGCATGAAGGCAAATCAAGCAGTGCTACATAAAAAGACGAACAACGTTTTGAAAATTTACAATTTTCGTCATCAGGTTAGCATAATAAAATTAAAGCAGGGCAAAAGCCACTAAGTCATCCTATGTTAATAGCATAATAATTACAGTAATTTAAAAAGGATAAAAACCGCCAATTTCTACTCTCAAAAGAGGCAAAAACGGCAGCCGAAATGCACGACCCACCTGCTCCGTTGGGAAACCAAGACGCAAGGCAAGGTGTATGCAAATTGGGTCACGTGTTTCATAGGTGTGATCCATTCATTATGGGGGGATTGCACAATATGCTTGGCAAAAGTATCGAGTTTAAGTGTTTTAATTACAGGAAAATATTCTGTTAGATATTTGTTATCTGGCACTAAGTGGTTATGTACAGGTGGTGTATTGGATGACAAGCGTTTCAAGATTAATACGTGCTGTAGTTTGTTTTTCTTGAAACAAGATTTGAGCCTGTTGAAAAGCAGTGTTACGCTAATGAATTATATTCGACTTTTAATTTGAAATCTGATTTGTGGTATGCCATGCGTTCCTTGAGATTTTGAAGGGATTGCCCTACATATGTAGCAGTACAGGTTGGTTCCGTATGGGGAATTCGATAAACAGTATTGCTTGTGGAAAACACGTCGGATTTGTTATTGCTCTTGTTATTGCACTAACGAACCCAATTCATTAGTGCACCATTGCCTTTCAAAAGGCAAGTCACCTAACAAATACGCAACAGGCCAAACTCCCGCCTTGGACAAGGTACAACTCTTGTTTCAAGAGAAACAAACTAGAGCACGTATTAATCTTGAAACCCTTGTCATCCATACGCATACACCACCTGTACATAACCATTTAGTGCCTGATAACAAATACCTAAAAGAATATTTTCCTGTAATTAAAACACTTAAACTCGACACTTTTACCAGGCATATTTTGCAACCCCCATAATGAATGGATCACACCTACGAAACACGTGACCCGATTTGCATACGCCTTGCCTTGCGACTTAGTTTCCCAACGGTGCAGGTGGGTCGTGCATTTCGGCTGCCATTTCTGCCTCTTTTGAGAGGAGAAATTGGTAGATTTTAACCTTTTTAAATTACTGTATTTACGCTTTTCACATAAAATGACTTCGTGGCTCTTGTCATGCTTCAAGTTTATTATGCTAACCGGATGACGAAAATTGTAAATTTTCGAAACGTTGGTCGTCGTTTTATATAGCACTGCTTGGTTTGCCTTCATGCAATCTGTTACCGTACTTTTTCCTCCATTGCTCATTTTTTATTGCTAGGAGATACGAAAGATTTTTTTTAAAAAAGGAGGCTCATGCAGCCCCAAACTGTCCTAAAATCATCCACCCACAGGACAATGTGTGAAAGAAATCGTTGATAGAAGATTCGCTCAACAATTCATTAAAATAAACTTAGGCCATCAACAGACCAATTGTGTGAATTCACTTACCGTTTCTAAATTTTCTTCATTGAAAAAATTTTTCACGTATACTTGTGCGAGGACATATGGCATTATCTCTTGTATCCAGTAGTAACATCCCTTCCTGGATATATTGAACGAATGAGAGAAGGAATGGGATTAGTTCGAAACTAAACGAACTAACGAATTAACACTTAGTCTAATCTCCTCTCTTCACGTCTTTGTTTCCACAAGTTCCAAGAATTAGAGGTGGGCTGCCACCAAATTAAAGTCTGAAGCATCTTGCCCTATCGAGTTCTCTCTCGCAGCAAGCAAAGTGTTGTATCCAGATTGCATATATAGTTGTATGGTTAAGGTAAAGGCCACCTGAGACATGTCACCAAATAAAGCTCTATCTTATGCAACACCAACATGGCGTGTGTTATCACGTTTAACAAGCCGCGTGACGCCTTAATTATTGATTAAAAATTTGGTACGCCCTCGTGCACCTGGAAACAAGCTGTAAAAATTAACGATATTAGTGTCACTAGATGGCGCCTGGGTATTTTCTTTACATTCTACCATGGTACCATCTACTGAGATTAGTGTCGTTAACCTTTATAGCCTGCTCTCAGGAGCACGAGGGCGTGCCACATTTTTACTCAATAATTCAGAAGGAACGTGGCTTGTTTTGTGCGTTTAAAGATACTTCTTTGTGCGTTCCTTTGCTTGTTGCGAGCATGCGCTAGAGAGAACTAGGTAGCACTCGATGGCTAGATGCTCCACACTTTCATTTGGTGGCAAACCTCCTATAAGCAATCGATTTACATTCAATAGGCAGCTCGAAAAAGAAACTTAAAATATGGTGCAGTGCAAACGATTCTTTTAAGACTACGGAGCAGCGCCATGTGACGTCATATTGGCTACAAGAGAAATAGCTGCAAGGGGCACTAGATACAAATTGAGGGTTAAACAACGACACTTCTAACCAAGGCAATGCTTTGAGAGCGGATTTCATAGGCTTAAAAAAACGTTGTTTTCTCCAATCCCTTATGCTGCTAGGTTGTAATAGGAAAAGAAAAGATTCCACTTGCTTAAATTAGCAACTGCCAACAAATCGACAAAAATCGCACGTTGTAGGCCTAAGAAATCCACTCTAACAGCATTGGCTTCAGTACAACGCCCTTTTTTTTCCCCTCCAGTGACCCTTGCAGCTATCCCAGTTACTGGCTCCAGCATAGAGTTATATACAATAACACAATGTTGTGTCACTGCCCTATAGGTACTATACATGAAAAACAATGAATAAAGAACTGCCGTCTGCATTTGTATTGTAACTGAGCATTTGACTCAATCGTCTTTGGCCACACTCTGACTTTTAGGCAAAATATCGATAGAAAAATTCAACCATCTTCGTAATTATGGTTGAATTTTTCTTTCGGTATATCGGATTACATGAAATAAAAAGGGAGAGTGAAGCTCAAATTTAGTCAAATGCTGATTTATGTACTAAAATCACAGCGTAATAATAAATGGCCGTGTCGGTCGCTCCTCTTCCTTAATTGGAGTTGTGCCTGACTTTACCAGGTGTAACTTTTACCCAAAGAAATTTGTGTTTGGTCACAATTTCTGCTGGTCGAATCTTTCCCCGTGAACAGTCAGTTTGATGGTATAAATTAAATCACCCAAAAACAATATCCATTGAAACAAGCCACCAAAAGTTGACCAAAAAGTGTTCACCTTAGAAAGTAGTGGTGTCCACCTACCACCAACGAACAACTGACAAGCCAGCCCTACCTATATTTTTTCAAAGGTTGTATTAAAATCTTGATCATTGATACTTTCGGTAGCAATGTTTAAGTTTTTCCTTTAACCTATTAACCTTTTAACTCATTTCTGGAAAATGCTCCAAACATGAAGCTTTACCCAGAAACAGGCTGTTTTTATTTCGCTTGTCGCATACCAGCAACGACCATCTTTTCTGACTCTGTAAAAAAAAAAAGTTAAATTCTCTAAATGGCTTTTTGTAGTTTTGACCACGTCTTTTATCTTCGTTCAGAGCTGTACGTTTTTCTTGTTCTGAACTTTGACGAATTTTGTAGGAAAAAGAAATAATGCTCTTTCATTTGAAATCTTGACCACCTTACATAGTTCCCTGGAGTTAAGGTCATGTTTGAAACAGAAATCAACACAAAAGTCCAATGTGGTTGATTGACTGTGGGTAGAGCTAGAACTTATTTGCTGCCATTTTTGTCCTGGTTTACTTCAGCTGCCTTGCATGCATTCGTGAGATAATATCACTAGTTTCTAAGACCATTACGTTTCGTAAACTTGGCAGCTTTTTTTTTTTTACTATTGTTGGGTTTGAAGGGGTATCACTACCTTTGTGGTTTTTCAGCTCACAATTGGGTGGGATACTCAACACTGCCCCGCCACATCCATACCTATCAGTGTAACGTCACGTGCTGGTGACATCACCATCTTTCTGAATAAAAGTGGTTAGATGCTTTCATCTAATGCCATGTCCGTCACTAAATTGCCTAGCCCCAAATTAAGGTAGCCTATTTTGTGATATGCTTGCCAAAATGTTAATGTTCTTTCCCCTTCTGCAATTGCTTTGGTCATCACGCGTGGTGCAACGGCCTGTGGCTGCAGTCGGCCCGGCAGCCAATGCCCCCCCCCCCCCACCTGACTCATCCTAACCGCTCAAGAAATCTTTTGAATCCTCCAAAGTCCAGCATTTATGCTCATGACTATCACGTCAAGTGCTTTAGAAATTGTTTCTAATAACCCTTCCTTTCCTGGATTAATTCACATTGATAACAAAAGTTTGGATCCACTTGACTTTCCCGAGAGTAGGCGGCCCACATGATGTCCAATTTTGCATCGAGTGATAAATACTTCCATTCTGTGCTCGATTTTGCATTCATTCCTCCTGTCCAGGTGTTACTCTGCCAGGGAAGGCAATCGAGATACGAGAGTGGAGTTTTAGTGAGGAAAACTAGAATTTATTATTGCTGCTGCTGAACACTGTCTTGCGTCCTGTGGCTCGTAATATCAGTCCCTCTCATTCCTTGCATTCCTGGCCGGGGTACTGGATGATTCCATCTCCAAGGCTTGCTAGGATGGAATGGAGATGTGAGGGTGGAGAGTTTCACTCTCACACCATAGTCACCCAATAACCATGGGTATACAAAATACTGGGTAAAAGTATTACAAGCATTACTGATATAATGATATTACTGGGATTACTATTCTTACTGGTGGAAACGTTTACTGGTGGAATGCCCATGAACTTATTTTTGAAAATAATGTTAACTAAATTACCGGGTGCAGTCCTTATTATGTTACCAGGGCAGCTTAAGTTTCTGATGACTTGGTATGTCACAACATTAACGGGATTCAGGAGAATGATTCTACTAAGAATGTTTGTAGCAGTACTTCCTGTCCTGATTTATCTGGATAGTGAATTGTAATGCGATGTGAACGTATTATTAGGTACGCTTTCACAGACAATCGGCAATTTAGACAATAATGTTTGTGTGGCATTACGGTTTTATTTAACGTTTTTATTTTTGTTTTTATGTTTTATTTTCTGTTTCCGTTTCACTGCTTTAGACATTTTTTTGCATGTTTGACAAATTAACCTCTTATTTTTCATTAGTACCATTTACTTGTTAATGGTCCATTGTCTTTCTAATGGTCCATTGTCTTTCTAATGGTCC
>JAHWFP010109361.1:0-24969 GCA_023313725.1 Lithobius niger | reverse complement strand
AATAATACTCCTACCCCCGCAGATTATTTTTTACCCCCGCCCCCCCCACCCCACTTCTAAAAGTTTCATTTGTACAGTTGTCATACCCCATGTACGGCGTGGAATGAAGAAAGACCTTCCAGTTGGGTTGGGGGTGGGAAAGGTAACGGCACACATGAACTTTGTGATGACACTGTCATTATGTTTTCTGAATTCAAACGAGTAGCAACTCTTATTTACATGTAGGATAAAACTAGGGCAGTCATCAGTTCCACTGTTATATCCCTTAGGAAAATTTGTTTAATATTTGAACGTTAGTCGATATGGCGACGACGACCCTATTCCCCCCCCCCCCCACGCACACACAAGCACACAACAAAAACCCTTCCTCGTTGCTTATTTACTTTTCACGCCCGCTCCCACTCATTTCCAAAAGTGTCCATTTTTGTTGTCATACCACACGTGTTTGGGCGGGGAGTAGGGAGGATTTCTTTGGTTGAGGAGGGGAGCAGGAACGGATAAAATGAGGTAATTACACAATAGGGATTTCATGATGACAGTGCAGTAATTTTTTTTTTTACGCAAACGAGTTTGATGTAGCTCCTCAAAAAAAAAACTTACCAACCTGCTTAGCATGTTCTTAGTAACTTTACACAAAAATATACTGGAAGTATCTCAACAGATACACGCGAGAAAAACACCATAGAAACTGGAATGTTTTTTTTGCAATATTATTAGCGTTGCAACGTGGGGGATTTCTACCGCATTGGTTTGTTTACGTTTTCACTATCAATGCGCGAGACAAGGCAAACTGGGATTGAAGCTGCGTTAGCTGCTACTACCTCACGTAGCCTTGGCGCGAGCACGTTGATTCACGCTTGACGTCACGCGTCTTCCAGCCGGCGGATATTACGACATCGGGATCAATCCGCACGTTCGGCTCGCGGGCCTATATTGTTACGCGATTTCGCGTGAGTGAAGCGGCGGTACCGTCCCTTTAAATGTAATTGGGGAATCTTGTTTTCTTTATTTGGTAAGCTACTGTATATGCAGTCGGAGGGGGCATGTGGAAAAAATTTTCCCTGCTCCTCAATATGGTCTGTAAACCGTGATGGCATTCATTATATTATTCCCGAAGGCATCTTACCCGAACATGGCTTGCCAGTTTTCTTTTATTTTTATCCATATTGTTATGTCGAAAGACACGCTAGTGCGTGTTGATCGAGTGTTCATGCAACAAAGGATGAGATTCCTTTTCTCCTGTTACAATCTTAACAATGTATCTTCAATACCATTGTTGCCCTATTCCCAGCATTTGATGATTGTTTCCACTAGCCATCAATTTCAATTTATTTGCCAAGAGCCTTGACCAAATCCAACGCTCTGCTACATTATTGATGCTAATAGTAAAACAAACAAACAATCCTCTGACAATTGTAACGTCTTAACAATATAATGCAGTTTGCAGCCTTCATTATCATCCTCTGACAATTGTAACAATGTAGTTTGTATTACGTCACTCCATCATTAGAGACAATCATTAGTCACTTGTGAAGAGCCATGACTTGGAAATGGGCTCTTGGAAATTGCCTTTATTTTATGGTTTTTAAGGCTTCTACTACTAAATGGTGAGCATTCTTTGTGGATAAGGTCTCGTAGGTCATTTTGAGAAAAATCTAGTTGCTCACTGTGCCTTTTTCGACTCTCAATCAGTGTTTGATGTTTCCTTATTTTTTGGGCCGTTTCTGAGGTAGAGGAGGCCATCTTGTTTGTGAGGTGTGCAATTACCCCACTAGGTGGCCACCATCTGACTCTATGCCACTCTGGATTTTTTTGTGCTGTGGTTTGAAACCTACTTGAGTGCCCTGCCCTCTGTTGATTTTGGAACTGTTATCACATTAGGATCGACGAGGCCAAGGGGATTTAAAGAAAAAAAAGAAAAATGCTTTTGGCCCAAACTCGGGTAGTCGACTGTAGAGGACCAGCTGAATCCTTACCAAAAGACCCCACCTGTTTTGGACCACCGGTTCCCCTCTTATGGCTGTGCTAAAAAAGTTGTGTTTCATTTTGTATTGGTTGAGGTAGCAAACTTTTCCATTAGAACTGTTAGAACTTATATCATTGTGATTTTTGCTGCTTGCTGGGGATTTTTGGCCTGTTTGAGACCAGACTCTGCTTCCACTATTTGGAAAGCCTTCATTTGGATTCTTCATATCAGTCTGGTGTTCACTGGTTCTTGCAAGAGGTAACTGTGCTCACTGCAACTCTCTGTCCGTGACTGAAATTTCGGTTATTGTCTGTTCTGTTTTTAAATTGTTGTTAAATCATGACGGAGGAAACTAATATATTGCACTCGCCCTCACCATCGGCTGCCACTGCCTCCCTGGGTGACTTTGTTCCTGCTCTTGGTAGAAGGGACACTATTTACTTTGATGTCTACCAAGGTTGTACGCCAGTTGGCTCTGAGCTACACCGCCACGAAAACCATCTGCAACAGACTAACGAAATTTTAGCCTCTGTGGAAAAGCTAAAACGTAAAATTGATACATCGAACTTGGAAAAAGATATTGATATTACTGCAATCAGTACCAAGATCGGCAATCTTGAGGATCGACTCACTGCCATTCAACAAGTCCTTCTATCTGAGTTTACTACCTGTATTGTTGGTGCCCTTGATCAGAGGTTCCAAGTTCTCACCGACCTTATTCTTGAAAAACTTGATGTTGTTTTTAAGAAGAAATCTTTTGATGATCCTCCCCAACCTGCTTCTGCCAACGTCCTTACTATTCCTTGTAATGTTGGAAACCCACATTCGGGGCGAGTTAACATGTCCATCACATCTGTTCTGTCATTAGAAAGCAGCGACTCGGTGAGACTTCTATCCTCCCATATTGATAGGCACCAGAACGGTTTTCTTACTGGTGGGGATATTAGTGCTCCCCATCCCCATATTGTGCCAGAAACGACACGACACGTGTTTTCAACTACCCCCAACTGTTACTGTGCGCAGAAGGCCTAAAAGAAAAAATTCTAACAGTAGTGCTGTCAAACAACATTCACCAATGGACACACAGCGTGAAAATCTGCCATCTGATGTGGTAACCGACATGGAGTCTTCTACTACCACTCAGCATCTCACTGCAAAATCTTTCTCACCAAATACTATTCGACTAGCTAGATTGGAACGACATAACCCTGAGGGCCAAATGAAACCCACATCTCAATCTCCTAGACCCAAGGGTCATACCTATTTTAAGAGTAACAGTCGGATGCCCCAAAGCTGGTGTGACCATGCACCGATAATTGTGGTGGGAGATTCCCATGTGCGTGGTCTCAGGACAAACTCTTATCCATCTTCTAGGACGTGGACTTTGCGGGGATGCGGTGTGCATAGACTTAGAGATTGGTTGGCCGCTTTTGTTACGAACGTCACTTGTGATACCAATTTTGTCCTGTCTGCTGGAAGCAACAACCTGGTCCTGCACCAGCCGTCCGAGATCGTCTCCATTCTTGAGCAAGCCGCAGCCACTATAACCAACAGTCAGCCTTCTGCAAGGATCACGTTCTTGGGCCCAGTCTAGTATCGATGGGGTCTTAACTTGGTCGGACTACTGGCAACTCTCGCTGTCTGTGAACAAATGCCATAGTTTTTCTCTTGGGAACTGTACCCTTGATAGAGCGTATACTCTTGGGGATTTGCCACTACACACTGTTTACTCCGTGCGTGATCTCGGTGTGTGGTTTAATTTCGACGTGAAACCAGCCATCCATTGTCATTCAATTGTTAAGAGTGCAAACAGTAAATCTACTATTGTTAGACGGTGTTTTACTTCTGGGGACCGCCGTACTTTAATCTGGGCCTTTTGTGATTACGTTCGTCCTACCCTCGAGTATGCTTGCCAAGCCTGGTCCCCCTGGCTGCTAAAGGACATCGACCTTGTTGAGTCGGTTCAGCGTAGGTACACAAAGTCGCGGACCGGCTCTTACCTTGAACGCTTAAAGATCTTAAATCTTGACAGCCTGGAATTGCGGCGGCTCAAGGCTGATTTGATTCTTGTCTTTAAAATTTTACATGATCGCATCCACTCTGTCTTGCCCTTCTTCGAAGTGTCGGACTTTACTAGGACTAGAGGCCAAGCTCTCAAACTTGTTCGACCATCTTTTAAGCGGGACTGTAGAAAATATTTTTTCTCTGTCCGTGTTGTTCCGGTGTGGAATGATATTTCAGATCGGGTTGCCATGGCTTCTACTGCTGCGGCTTTTCGTAGGGAACTCAACACCGTTGATTTGAGGAGCCATTTGCACCGCCCTGAGTTCTTCTTTTTACAACAGGCTTAGTCGGCCACTC
Organism: Lithobius niger; assembly: GCA_023313725.1. Classification (NCBI taxonomy): domain Eukaryota; kingdom Metazoa; phylum Arthropoda; class Chilopoda; order Lithobiomorpha; family Lithobiidae; genus Lithobius; species Lithobius niger. Next base: position 20,642 of record JAHWFP010109361.1, on the reverse strand, counting down.
TAACTATGCTTTCATTGGTTGTTGCGACAGGTAACATTGTCTTGCTTGACTTACTTTTTAATCTACTTGTTATACTATTTGAGGGTTGATGTTAGTGGGGCATTAATGCTCCCTTTCTTCCTCTGTCCACCTTTCTCTGGTGGTAAAACTTTTATTATTATTATTATCTCTTTTTTTCCTCTCGCTCTTTTTTATAATTTCTTTGACTCAATTTTCTACTGTGAACAGAAAAAGACTTTTGGCTCTTTTATCGTCATGGACGGCTATTTTTAGTTAGGCCTCAGTCTAAAGTCGAAGCAGATTCCAACTGATGATCCTGGAACCAGAATGCTACTCTTCAATGCTTCCATGGGTTCGTCGTATAATAATAATTTATACTCATTGGTGTTCCCTTCACTTTAAAAGTGGTTTTACCAAAGGAGAGCGACCTAACTATGAATGGCCGCTATGACTATGAATGTCAATAAATTGACATGAGGGCCAGACAGCCTTGAAAATTCCTTACTTTCTGCATACTTTTTATTTCTGAGGAAGTGACTGGGACAACGCTGTCATACGATCCATATTAAACGGCCTCAATCGTGATGGAGAGACAGCTGATGACCGAGCTGGGATCACCGTCTTCTTCCAAATCAAGAGGTCGTCGAGTCGAATTCCCCACGCTCTGCCTACATGCGTCTGAAAAATCTAAGAAAACTAACATATACTTCAGAAATGAAAACAAAAATAAAAAAAATAATTGAAAACAAATGGATTATAACAAGAGACCATATATATATAAATTTAAAATTTTTGAATATTTCTTTAGTTTTGGATGAAGACTATCTTGAAATTTTCTTTATTTAATTATTCTTGTTTCAGCGTGACACTGTACTAGGAAACAGGGTTTGGACTTACTGTAGGCGGAGCAAACAGAAGTTTATCTCAAATTATTATTTAGTGTTTATTTTAATGATTTTACCGCATTTTTTAATGCAACTTAAATAGCTGGGTGCAATACTCACGCGGCTAAGTTTAGGCTCTTTCCCTTTGTTGTGACCGACTGCTGCTCTTTTCAAGTAAGCCTAAGCTGTGTATCTTATTTATTTTAATAAGCTTTCGTTTGCTCCACCATTTTATTTCTGCTTAGTTATTTGCATTGCAGAGCCCACAAGCCCACACTAAAGATGTGTGCTATCGACGCCGAATAAATATAAAACGGCACATTAGCCGCTGCTGTTTGGGCTGTCGCCAGCAACAATAATTCTTAATTTGTTTGCAGCAATTGCTGCGCAGTGCCTGTTCTAGATTAACTATATTAATAATAAGGCATTTAAATGCAAGCCACAATCGTCAGTTCGATAGTTTTTAACAATAATCAAGAGATTAAACAGGTTCATGACAATGCTACCACTGATATAAAATTTGACACTGCTACTAACGAAAATGCTGAAGCAGATACCTCTATAACGTACTGCAACAACGATCTCTATTATATAGTCTAACAGTAGTAACCATCACACTGTAGGTTAAAAGTGTGTTAGCTTTTAGGCCTAGTTTTAGCTTTTAAGCCCAATTTATTTTAGCTTTTAGGCTTAATTTTTACCTGCCCTTTTAAATTTCATAAGTAGCAGCTAAAGGAGAATTGATTTCGAGAATAGGCTTATTCATTCATGTAACATGGTTTCGAGACTTCACGTCACCGTGCAACTAGGAATCTTTAAACTATTAGACGCAGGCATGTTATTGTTTAGTGCTGTGATATAAACGTGTCTTCTGCCATTCACTTTCGTTTTATATATACTGCATCGCCGTAATACGATGATTTCAGGTTTCATATTCGGGATGCCCATCGCTAGTGTAAATGTCAATTTTGTCGCCATGCTGAGGGAAATTCCTCTAAACATTTTTTTTTTCAAATGAGGCTAATGCGTGTCGTTAATGGGATCCTTTTGGATTTTACGGTTGTGTGCCTTCCTGCAGTGGTTAAATGTGACGGTCAAATGGTATTGTTTCACTGAATTACGTCAATAAAGGTTGTAAGCTATAAGGAATCAATGATGTTTTAATTTGCCATGTTTTTTAAGTTCACTTAACAATCACCAGCATGGTGCACGATTTGTCGGAGTCTTACCCATTCAGGATACCGAATTTATAATGGCGAGTGTTAGAGTAATAAATTCGAAAAACTTGTTTCTTCTGTAATAATTCTTCGATTTACGACGAATTCGAGCTCAACAATACTTTTGGGTGTTTCAAGCGATGTAGCAAATTTCATTCCAGTCCGTCTGTGCGTTTGGGCTGCATCCGGACTAGAAGAGTGCAACCAACCAACAAACAAACAAACCAACAACCTAGCAACCAACAAACATTTTCCAATTTGGTGTCAGTTATAGGCTATGCTACACTCGCTTCACTCGCTGAACTCCGCCATTTCATACAGGAACTGCAGTTTTAATTTGTTTCAGTTTTTATTTTATAAGATTGATTGGAATTAAGTGCATACAAACACGTTGCTTTCGTGCAACGTGTATAACTTGTGTGGCTTGTATAACATAAATGACTAACTTGTATTAAAGTTTTACTATTATTGTTATATTTATTACTACGACTATTATATATTACATTACTTACTGTAATAGTAACGAACTCCTTCCACATTATCTAGTGAGTTGGGACTGAACTCTTTGTCATAAATTGAACACTGTCCATTACCATAAGCTACAGAGTTGCACTTTAAATTCTTTAAACAGACTTGAGCACACTGAACAACCGAGGGTGCTGAAACATCTTTCAAAGCTGGCCCGGGGGGTTTCATATTATTTTTTATAGACTGAAGAAATGCAGAATGTGAAAATTCCATGAAAACTAGAGCATTCAAGATACATCCGGCAGCAACATGCTGCATGATCGCCATCTTGACGCTATGTGGGTCAGCACCTTCTCACTGGGTGCAACCAGTTCAGACATCAAGTCTAGTGATCGAAACTAAAGTAATTCACCACATTTCAAAGCACAAAGGAAAAGTTCTCACACTCTCAGAAACGTTTAACCGTGAGAATGTTGTTGGACAAGCGCACGTGAAATTGAATCAATATCCAGCCATGTCGCCACATTTTCTAATCTACAAAGTGAACCCACTGGCCACTTAGTTACTGCAGCTTGTAACATTTTCATTCTCCTGCAACAAAGTTAGTTTTCCTGCTTGCTTGGTTTGTTTGCTCCTCTCCTCCTTTGGAACAGAGATGGTAAAAATGTACGTAAGGCATTGGTAGAACACAAATTAATCCTGCCGTCGTTTATTCCTATTTTAATCGTTCAAGACTAGTTCTAAGGATCTAAAGAACAAAGGAGTCCGACTAATCCTGCTCGCACCACCTTTTAATAACATAGCCAAATTGTTGGTCCACTTGGGGAAATTTTTGAGACAAAAGATTGTACAACAATTTGTGATAGTGAGCTTATCAGCACTATTTAATTGACATTTAATTGGATTAATAGAAATAAAATAAAGGCACTAATAACTATCACACATCGTAAAATTCAAACGAGCTGATTGGCCGAGCAGAGTGACTGAAGCGAGCGTAGCATAGCCCATAACTGTCACAGAATTGCAAAATGTTGCTTAATTGGTTGCAGTTTTGTATTCTGGGTGGAGCCCAAACCAAAGGGTAGATTGCTATGGTATTTGCCAAATTGCTAGAAAGCCCCAAAAGTATTGCTAAACTGGAATTTACCATAGATTGATCAATTATTATAAACCAGGAAATTTTGATGTTTCGAATTTAACGATCTAACACTCACCATTGTAAATTTGGGATCCTGAATAGTTAAGGAATTCCGACGAAGCATACACTGTGCTACTGGTGAACTTTTAAAAGCTCTCAAAATAAATAATCGTTCTTCGTTATAGATAACAATTTTTTTCTACGTAACTCTATCAAATAATAACATTTGATTATCGCACATTAACCACTAGAGGCAGGCAGGCATATGAAAAAAAAAAGGATTCGTTGACGACTCACATTCGTCTTACGTGATAAATAATGCTTGGACGGTGAATTTTGAATTCACCCAACATAGCGACCGAAACTAACGTTTACACTATCAACAGGAATCCCAAATGTGAAACCTCAAATCACCGTGCGTGATGAAACGGCTAGTATATAAAACGAAAGAAAACAGCATACGATGCGTTTATACCTCAGCACGAAACAATAAGGTGGCTTCGTACAGTAATTTCAAGATTCCTGCGGTTGCTATGAAAATTGAACTCTCAATCCCGTTGAAAAAAAATGAATAGGCTAAACCTTGAACGCAATCGCTGCTCTTGTGACTTATGAAATAAAAAATTAGGCCTAAAAGTTTTGAAAAATTTGAAATTATTTAAATGCTGACTTCACACCCAAGCTAACACCATCTGACCTACAACTGTGATAATTCCAACTTAAAAAAATTAGAGTTCGTAGATGTAGTATGTGCCGGAGGCGTGCGCTTCAGCATTGTCGTAGGAGGTGGCATAGGGAGCAGTGGATCTTTTGAATCCTTTAGTTATTGTGAAGTAATATCGTTACTGATGATTGTTTGGATTGTAGTTAAATGCAGGTTACGGGATGTAGGTTGTTATCTGTGTCATCTGCGTACTTTGGTTCTCGATGTACAGTCTGGGCAGTTTGCATAGGTGTAAGCTAGGTTAGGTTAATTAGTGTAGGTTGAGCGATTGGTTCATTGTAGACCTTGTAGGCTCAGGTATAACAAAGAAAGAAAGAAAGAAATGCTTTATTGTCAGTATTCTAATTCTAGGAAAGAAACTTGCAATAAATATAAACAATATAAGAATTAGCGGTGACGCGATCTTTGACAGTTTAACTACGGCAGCTAACGTGGCATTTTATTTTTATATGGTGGAGATGACGGGAAAAGGCTGCAAATTACGAAACAAACTATATGTGGGCCAAACGAAAGCCTCTTAAAATTAATATCAAACATAGATATGATAAAAAAAAAAAAGCTAAAATGTGAGAAGAACCAGCAAAGATCTCTACAGCAAAAGGTAAAAACTCAAACGCACCCAGATTTTTAAGGAACATTAGCAAGTATTACAAAGTCATTAAAAACAAATTTAAAATAAATTTCTATCCGCTCCTTCTATAATAGGCCCAAAGCCTGTTTCCTAATATTAGATGAACATACCCAAATGAACAGTATTTTTACTGCAAACTTCTTAAAACCCAAAACAGCGTACCAGCATCGATTATGATCCCATCGAAAGTGAACCTGTTAAGTTTAGGCTTCAACAAATTGAACGTGGATCCTAACGTTTAAGGATGGGTAATACTTTATTTACCACATTCCACTTAAAAGTGCGCTTTCTTTATTTTATTGGGAAGTTACACTTGCTATGATAAAGATCTGCTGACGATTCGAAATGCAAGCCTCTATCAACATGCATCCGGAAAAGAATAACAATCAACTCTCTGTTTTCCTATTCTCTATCTCATAAATATTTGAATAACGTTGCCACTAATAAAAGGTGCTGACAACGACAATGAATTGTTACTGGTGCACCATAGAACATTGCGTTAACCCTTTACTGCACAACGGCCTATATATTGGACGGCTACTGAACGGCAAAAAATCAAGTCCCGACGTGCTACACGAGCTTTGTGGGGGAAAAGTTTTAAGTGAAGCAAATCCATCTGCCCTTTTTCGTTTCTATCGATTTAAATCTAAATCCTCTCGTACACTTCTTCCCCTTCAGGCAAATGGAAACCTTATTATTTCTCCGTCTGAAAAGGCAGCTACATTTAATTCCCAATTCTCCAGACATGGTTTAACTGATGATGGCTCTACTCCTCCTGTCTGTAGTTTTATTAAGTCCACCACCCTTCATAACCCCTTTGATGTTGTTTTCCGGGTCTCTGACATTCGTACTGCTATTGGCTGCCTCAGGCCAACCCTTTCTGTGGGCCCCGACGGCTTCTCTTCTTTCTTCTACAGACAAATTGGTGATCAAATTGCACCTGCACTTCATAATAATTTTTACACTTTCTTACACATCGGGAATCTTGCCATCAATTTGGTCCACTGCTTCGGTAGTTCCTATCTTCAAAAAGGGCAATGCTGCTGATCCACAGAACTACAGACCAATTTCCTTAACCGTTGTTCCATGTAAATTAACGGAATCACTGATCCGCGATGCAACGATGATCCACATTAATAAATTCAACCTGATCCACCCAGACCAATTTGGGTTTTTACCTGGTAGATCGTCAGTTCACCAACTCCTGCTGGCTCTTGATAATTGAAACTGAGGCACTTGACCTGGGCGTTAAAACTGACATTATCCTATTCGATTTAAAAAAAAAGCCTTTGAGTCCGTTGTCCATTCCAAACTACTGTTTAAACTGCATCAGCTTGGCTCCCAGGAAAATTTATTATCGTGGATTTCGGCTTTTATCACGGGGCGCTCCCAACGTGTTATTGTTGAGGGAGAGTTCTCCTTGCCTACGGCCTTAATTAGTGGGGTCCCCCAGGGCTCTGTCCTTGGTCCCCCACTCTTCATTCTTTATCTAAACGATCTGACCATCAATGAAAGTAATGTTTCCCAAGGGAAATTTGCTGATGACCTTAAACTCCACTCCCCGGTCATTTCATCTGATAACACCTTAAATTTGCAGCGTGGTATCAACTCAATTTACAACTGGTCACTCAAATTGCAGCTCCCACTCTCTTGTGAAATGTCACTGCGTTTCGATCGGTCCACTAGCGGGTTAAATTATTTTCTCGGTAATTCAATACTCAAGGAAACCTTTACCAGCTTCAGGGATCTTGGAGTTTGGTTTCAGCAGGATCTCAAATTTTCCTCACACTGCAAAACTATAGCAGCAATGGCCAATCGCAGATCTGCTATGGTCCGCCGATGCTTTAACTCTGGGAACCTTCACACTGGGCTCTGGGCATACAAAGTCTATGTCCGACCATTGCTCGAGTATGTGAGTCAGGTCTTGTCTCCCTACCTCCTCAAGGACATTGACCGCTTTGAATCTGTTCAGAGGAGGCATACGAAGTCACTACCGGGCATGCGTACATTGCAATACAGTCGAAGACTTCATGACCTTGGATTGGAATCCCTGGAATGTAGACGCTTAAAGGCTGACCTAATCCTAACTTTTAAAATTCTACATTGTTTGCTCCCCATTGAATTACCATTTTTTGAATTTAGTTCGGTGACCCAGACTCGTGGTAACCGTTTAAAGCTCGTTGTACCCAAATTTCGACTTGACTCCATTCTTTTTTGCTCTGTGAGTTGTGCCAGTCTGGAACTCTCTCGATAATGAGACAGTTTCTGCCCCGTCACTCACTTTTTTCAAAACGCGGCTTAAGGCTCTAAATTTCCGTCTTTTTCTTTGCCGCCCGGAGAACTATCCTCTGAGTCCCTAAGACTTTATTCCACTTTTTACTTGGGCCTACACTTTACGGCTCATTCTAACATGTTTTTTTTCCTGCGCCCTACGTGCAATAATTCTAAATTATTTATTTTATGGTTGTGACAATTCCCATTTTAGGGATGCATTGTTTTAGATTATACCATAACCATACTTTGATTTACATAACGATGTTTTTAAACTATCCATTTTTTTTTATCTGCCTTTCTATTTTTATTTGGGCCTTTTTTTTTATTTTTACATCTCCCGTGTCCAACACGTTTGGCGATGCCATCGGGGACCTTAGAGTCCTTGGCAGGTCTGACCTTGGTGGTAAGGCATTCGTGTCCCCATACCTATTCCCCTCCACCCCGCCCATACTTTTATCACTTTATGTAATTGTCTTTTTTAAATTTCGGCTGGCTGTCAGTGATCTTTCTAAGGTCCTTGCCAGACCTGTTGCAATTGCGACAAATGTTATTATTATTATTTTTATTATTATTATTAATAATATTATTATCCCCGGACACCCCGAGCAGAGCGAACAACAACAGCCCGGTGGTGAGCGTCCTCGTCTCCAAACCAAGTGAATGCCGGCTCGAATCCCACGAACGACCCAATACAAAAAATGTATCCAGTTTGACATGGGCATTAAAGGGTTAATAACCCTTTTTCTCTTCCCCATTCCAAACCCCAATAATAACTCTTTTTCTTTTCCCTATTCCAAGCCTCTAAGGCAACCAGAGACTCTACCAACCGCATGTACGACAGCAACTGGTCCAACTGGATTTATTGGTGCATCACTAAACATACAAATCCAATCGACCCCCCTTTACACGATCTCTTGAAATTCTTCACAGACTTGTTCAACATCGACAAGCTGAAAGGGTCAACAATCCTCGTCTACCGCTCTGCCCTAAACTCAGTCTTCAAAGCTGCCAACAGGACCAAATTACTTGATGACTATCGCATCTCAGCATTACTACGATCCTTTGAAAATGATCGCCCTACAACCAGACGAACCGTCACAGACTGGGACCTATCCCATGTCCTAAAATCTCTAATGGAGGAACCATACGAACCCATGCAAGACAGCTCTCTTCATCTCATGACCCGCAAAACTGTCTTCCTCGTGATCCTGGTAGCCAGCCTAAGATGTTCTGAAATCCAAGCCCTCTCTGGAGACCCAGCCGACTGCATTTTCGGCCCTAACTTCTCCTCTGTCACACTACACCCAAGAGCATCCTTCAGAGCAAAAACATAGAAACCATCAGAGCCATCAAAACCAATCACGTTTCCAGCCCTTTCTAACCTCGTAGGCAACGAACCAGAATGACTTCTCTTTCCAGTCAGAGCACTACGCTTCTATCTAGCCTGAACACAGCATGAAGACATCGGTAGAGGCAGAAACCAACTCTTTCTCCTTGTTGACCTCCAAAACGGCGAAACTTCAGCCGTTATAGTTATCACTATGGATTAGGAAAATAATCCAAGCAGCTTACGACAAACAAATCATGAATAAGAGCATGAGGATGACGACACATATCATGGGCCCATCACAACCCCACCCCGATCGAAGAATTCCTGGCAGCAGCATCCTGGCGACATCATTCAACCGTCACCTCCCACTACCTGAGGGACATGTCAAGGGAAGAAACAGGACTACACCGACTGGGACCTATCGTCGCAGCCAGAACCGTGGTCAAGCCCCCTTAAGCACTCAGAACGAAGCAGAAGCAAGCCATCCAGAAGGAAGCAACACTTAAAAACAACGATCCTTTTTAGGACCACCAATTCCTATGAAAGAGATCCAAATTCCTGTTTCCACACTTGTGAATAAAGTGCAATTTTTTCTCTTCCAGATAAAAAATTTGGGGGCTAAGCCTGCTTGCATTCCGTGACCGCCTTCAGATCGGTGCCTGCCACCAAAATTTTGACGAGGTCAACTGATAATGCTAAAATTATCAGGTTAATATGTTTTGGCAATAAAGAAAGAACATTAGGCTAAAAATGGTTCTTTTTGCCTAAAACATACTTAACCTTACCCCGCCCTATGTCCCCTCTCGAGTCACCGCCTGACATACTGAGAGTAAAATGAATGCCGATAGCATCCACACTCTCGCTTTTATAAGGGAGGACTGCGCCACACATGCACAGTGGAACATGCAAGCAGGCGCCTGCGCACCGGAAGAAACCTCCAGGAGAACATGACATTTGGGAACTGTAATGCTAAAATTATCAGGTTAAGCATGTTTTAGGCGAAAAGAAACCATTTTTAGCCGACCTGGCTGGGGGCCGGCAAAATGTTCTTTCTCTTCCCGATTCCAAGCCACATTAATAACTAATTTCCTCTTTCCCCATTCCAGGCGACATTTATAACTGTTTTTCTCTTCCCTATTCCAAGCCCAAATGATGACTCTTTTTCTCTTCCCCATTCCAAGCCCCAATAATAACTCTTTTTCTCTTTCCCCATTCCAAGCCACATTAATAACTGTTTTTCTCTTCTCTATTCCAAGCCCAAACAATGACTCTCTTTCTCTTCCCCATTCCAAGCCACAATAACCCTTTACTGCCCAGCGGCCTATATATTGGACGGCTACTGAATGGCAAAAAACCAAGCCGTGACGTGCAACGCGAGCTTTGTGGGGGATGCCTGGGGACCCCGAACAAAGTGAGCAGCAACAGCCTGGTGGTGAGCGTCCTTGTCTCCAAACCAAGTGAATGCCGGCTCGAATCCCACGACCAACCCAATACAAAAAATGCATCCAGTTTGACATTAAAGGGTTAACAACAAACATGTAATCCCACTGACCATAGCAGGTTAATTTCTGATGAGGTCACAGTTGATTCTGGTGCATTGTTTTAGATCTTAAAAAGCTTACAGTGAAAATGTTTACTTTTAATTTGATACGTCTGTGTTAAAAACCTTACCAAATAAAATTATTGGAACACTGTAGAGTTTCTTTCATTATCATAAAGTCTCCCATGTCAAAGCGAATATTTTTATGCTAAATATCTATCACTTTTTGTATTTTTAAACCAGATTTTGTGTACAGGTCATAATATAGCTTACTAAAAACACATACAAAAAATGTATTACCATCCTATGGATCATTTCTGAAATCTGGACCTGAGCTGGAATTGCGAAAAGGTGTTTGGCTTGTTTTTGTTGTAGTTGTGTTGTTGCTGTTGTTCAGTGTTATTTATGCAACATCTTCTACAGATCATGCTATATTCTACAAACAGTTGGGTTTTTCCCCCATTTCACAGATATGGTGTACTGATTGCGCTTTCGAAAAATGGTCGAAGTTAGCCAAGCATCTTCCGGGCTACGAAACTCCAAGTTCCAACCATTTGGTGTTGCCTGAAAATATATATAATGCCAACAATTTGATCCCACACTCTAACAGCAATAGGTTTGGTAATTATTATGTCAGGTTTAGAATACTTTGAAACCAAGTTTTTATATTTGCCTTGTTGGGCTGGCTGAACACGCGTGCCAAAATTTACGAAGTATACTGGACCAACAAATCGTGGACATGCAAGAATTGTGCATACTGAACATAACCGCAACTCGACGAATAAAAATATACAGGTGTAAATACGTGCTAGTGGTCTACATTTCCATTGCCCATTTGGCCTTTTGTCCTGCAATGAGGTAAATAGAGCTGCAAACAAGCCAAGTACCAGCGGAACGATTTCTTTGAATGAGCGAGCTCAGTGAGGAACTCTAGTACTCATTTACATTGTTATGCCATGTTCTTTAGGCTAACATGGTTTTTTCTTCCTTTTAAACTATTACTGTGCTTTTTCCTCAGCATTTCTTTAAAAAATAATACGTGCCGTGAAAACTTACTCTAGGGCAACTTACTCACTTACTCTAGGGCAACTTACTCTAGGGCAAGTTTTCAGTGTTTTCATTCTAGGGCGACTTTTCAGTGTTTAGTTCTTCTACTTCATGCTGGTGGCACCACTGACATCGTTACTAAGGGTTCTTTGTGACGTTACTGATGGGCCTGTGGGAGTAGGATTATTGCGAGGTCCCCCCGTACTAGGCAGCCAGGTCGCTGCGGCCAATGAGAATGCTTATGGTATATGTAGCACCGCGCACTCAGCCGCAGCAGCCAGTCAGTCGCAGTGGCCAGTCAGTCGCAGCAGCCACTGGGATCTCGGGCGGTGTGCAGGCGACCACATGGCGACAATGATTGGTCCGTATTAATTTTTCAATACGTGATCGAGAATAATCAAGGGAAAGCGGACGTGGCTGTGGCGCAAGTTGCTGTGTTTTTGGCTGCGACGAACACTGGGAGCATGACCTGGCTGCCTAGTGCGCGAGGGCCCTAAGCACTGAGCGGCACAGTGACTCACCACTATGTTAGGTGAACATTGGTTTGTTAGTCCCCACAAACGCCGGATGCTTGAAAGTCATAGGTTTTAAAAATAATATAAACACGTACACGTCAGTGTATACCCCATCTTCCAATGTAGGGACCACCATATTGGAACACGCCTTCTATTCCCAATACATTGCACTGGGGGATTGGGGCTTAAGGGCACATCGACAGCTAGGTCAATAGCACCAACTGCAGTCACAGTGCAGTGGTGTGGTTTGCGACTGTGCCACACATTATAGTGATGTTAAACAAATCCCAAATCTAGATCTTATCATAGACCTTATTGGGCTGGCCCAGGTTATTTAGGTGCACCACGATGTAAAAATGAACAGAGTTCTGTATATTACCATAAGCCTATGAAAAGTTTTCATAGACTCATGATATAGCCAATTACAACAGATTGGACCAACATGTTGCCGCTGTACAGGTCAAGGGAAAATCCCTGGCTGATACCAGCGTCAACAACAAGGTATGATCGAAACTACAACTGTATGGCAAACCCGAAAAAAGAGTTCTCACGCTGTCACTAATGCATTGCCTTGAGAATGTTTTAGCAAAACAGAGCATGAAAAAAAAATCAATGTCCAACACTCGCACTGTCTCATTGAAAGCTAGAGAAAAAAGCCAAATGGTGTCAGCCGGTCAAACATTCAGATTATTTACACTGCCATACAAGGCTTCACGCCAGTGTTTACGTGTTAAATGCAGCCACAGAAAATCTCTTCGTTCATCTTCTTGTTAAAATATTTTTCTGTCAAGCCTTGCACCCATTTTACTGAATAGATTATCTACATTCTTATTTAATATGATGAGTATTCGAAAGGTGCACTGCTCAAGTCTTAAAACAGTTTTTGGAAAAAAAAACAGGAAATAGTTTACTATCTTAAAAAGCCTGTACAAGCAAGGCAGGGCAAGGTACAGGCGTTTTAAGGTAGTAACTTATTTCCTGTCTTTACTTCCAAAAAAAATGCATTAGGACTTGAGCAGTGCACCTTTTGAATACTTATCATATTGAATAAGAATGTAAATAATCTGTTCAGTAGAAAGGGTGCTTGGCTTAACAGGAAAAAATATTTTAACAAGAAACAAGATTTTTTTATGGTTGTCTTACTTAAAATTGCATGCTGGGAATTTGGTCTTGTAAATGTTAAAAGTGTTTTTGCTAACATTAATACAGTAAACCCTTTAAACAAGATAAAAAAATTACCACGCTCAATCTTGAAAAATCTTGGACGATTGAGACCAACTTTAAGTGGGCAATCTAGAATAATTTGATTCTGACACGGATTGAAAGAAATACTTAAGGTTACAGGATTTGCTTGAAACTTGGACCGGTTAAACTTAAGCTTTTAGGCAAATTAACACTCCCAGTCCATTGTACTGGATTAACCACAAGTATTAACTTAAGTGTTTTCCAACACCGATGATGTTGCTTTAGTTTATTGTCCTTGCATTAAAGCTCCTGACATTGACTGGAATATATGTTTCCATGTGTCAAAGCCTATTTTTGGTAGGGAGACGCATGTAAAAATAGGCTAACAAAGAAAGTCTACAGAATCTGGCAACATCTAGCGCTTTCTAATACTATCTAGCACTTGCTTCCACCAAAGGAAGGAATGCACAACACCATTTCGTTTAATGAAACATACAATCCAGGAGCCTTCCTTAATTATTGAGTGCAAATTTGGTACGCCCTCATGAACCTGGGGGATACTGTAAAGGCTAACAATATCGCTGCCGCTAGATGGCGCCACGGTATTGTCGTACGAGTTTTAATCGTTGGTAGGGCGACTTTAATTACGAGATTTACTGGCTTCATCAACCTTACACAGCACTGTTGTCTTTTCTTGTACGTGTTACCAGCGTTACCAGGGGCAGCATGACGTGTTTACATTTATTATCTCCTGGTGCAATGGTTTGTCATGCGTTGCAGTCGTCGTACATAAATTTACCCATTTTTTTTTTTAATGTTTATTGTTTTAAATTAATTTGTTACTGCTTTTTTTTCTATTATTGTTTAACTTTTATTGTATATTTGATATGACATCATCAAATTATATTTTTCCGAAAACTGACGACTGATGTTTATCTATAAATTTAAAAAAAAGTAACATAGACTTGGTTACGAAAACAGTACGAAAATGAAGTGTAAGTGTAATTAATTCTTCGGGTTAAGAATGCTTTTGAGAGGCGAACGAAAGGCTACAAGACAATGCTTTCCCTACGCGTTGATCACGAGCAGAGCCCACTGAGATAGTAGCTGCGCTTCACTCCAGGCCCGTCAGCTGGCTTCTGTTTAGTGACAGACACGCCAGGAGTCGTCCAGCACCGTACGGCATGAGGATTGGTATCTGAACAAAATTTAGGCTTTAAACTTTAAACACGTAAAGGTAACGATCAAATTGCGAGATCTGGCGCATATTGAGGGCTTTTCACGCATTCACATAGTCCAGATGCAAATTCCTTTGGGTTCTCAATCCGTTCGGTAATGGACGACTTCTAGCGTGTCTGTCACTAAACAGAAGCAAGCTGATGGGCCTGGAGTGGATCGCAGCTACTATCTCAGCGGGCCCTGATCACGAGAGACCCAACGCGATGTTTACGGAAAGTTTACGGAAAGCGGAAAGTGGGAGCAATAACTACTTGGAGGGATTGCTAGCTGCCTGCTCTCTGCCAGGCACGTATTATTTTCACACGTAGTGTTATCGGTTTACTTTTATCTATTCTTAATATTAACTGTTCGCAGTTTTTCTATTTCATTTTTTTTAATACTGTATGCATGCTAAGAGTTACTCAATTTCGTCCTGTGTTTCGCCGTGTTGCGCTAGTTTGGTCATAGGTTCGTTTTCGCTAATGGTTTCATTTTCGAGAATATTGTTTTCAAGAGTATTGGCATCTAGTGGGCGATCTCAGAAGCTTCACCATCACGTTCTACCTTTCTCTTAATTAAAAACTTCCTAAACGTTTTCTGTGTTATCTGCCTAATATTTTCAGTTTCAATCCATTTCAATATTATTAGCCGGTGCAAGGAGATAATCATATTAAAATTATTATATGTATTTATGTATTTTATAATGGTATTAGTGTATTACTGTATTATAATACACAAAATAATCGTATGCTGAGGGCTAATGTAGCTATTAAAAAAAAGCCAAGGTCTTTCGGAATAAAAAAAAAATTATTTTCTTGGAGCAACTACCTTGAAAACGATAACACGTTTTTCAATTTAAAAGAAATGTTAAATATATCCTGTTGTATAGCGTTGTTGCAATCACGTCAATAACCAATTGGGCAAAGGTAATGGTTCGAGCATACAAAGGTGGGACATCAACAGAACAAAGCAACTGAAAAAACGAATTTAACTCTCGAACTTTGAGGAAAATGCCGAAGACTTATCACTCAGCCGTACTTACACGGCCAAAGGTAATGGTTCGGGCATTCAAAATAGTTACACCTTCAGACCAAAGCAACTGGCGAGAGGAATTCAACCTTCGAACTTTGAGAGTAAAGGCCGAAGCCTTATCGCCCAACCACACTGACACAGATAAACGGAAATGGTCAAATGCAGCATTTACACACGTATGCATAAAAATATAGCCAATCACTTCCTTAATCGTCATCGGTCGTATTCTTATCATGGCACCTTCAAATAGTTGTACCGAAAGGAACAAACATTAAAGCCTGAAATCAAATAACTACAGGACACAAAGCCATATGGACAGATGTCGAGATGTACAAATTGAGGTGTAATGAAATGTCCTTTGGTAGAAAGCTTGAAGCTTCTTTCGATCGAAAACTAGGGCTTCTTTCAGTCAAGAGCATAAGGCTTCTTTCGGGTGAAAGCTCGAGGGTTCTTTCAGTCGAAAGCTGCAGGTTTTTTGTCCAAAGCTTGAGGCATCTTTCGAAGGTCGGGCTTTATTTGGGTTGAATGAATGTTGAAGCCAAAGAGTGGCATTAGTCAAGCGGCAGATTATGAGCTGCAACTCTAGTGTTGTCTTCTGTTTGTGGCGAGAAGTAGGTGAAGGTGACAGCAGGTGGACGATGAACAGTGATTCCATTGTGTATGAAATCCACAAAGAGACGATGGTCGGCTGCTCGTGAGGACAAGCAAAGGCGGCGAATTATCTTAATTCTATTGTTCTAGGAGAGCATCTTTCGGCTGAAGCTTCAGTCCGGGTCAATGGCAACATTCGGGAAAGCTACAGACGATGACGGGCAAGGTACAGAAGGCAGCGACGGGTGACGGTTAGCAGAGGTGCCAAAAAAGGTTGCAGAGGGAGGGCAGGCATAAAGAACTGCAAGAATAGAAGGCCAAGAGAAATGACAGTCCGAAAGAGCTGCCACGATGGTTGGCATGGCACAGCAGGTTGTGACGGACAAAGGATCGTAAAGCTGCCAAAGAGGGGTTATGAGGAAAATCAGGCAGCGGAGGGCAAAGGCGTGAAGTTGTGATTCTGGCTGGCAACGGCAGCAGGTCGAGGTGGACACAGGTCCGCTATAGTTGTGGAGGGGCAGCAGGCAGCAACAGGTAGAAAAAGTTGCGACGATGGTCGGTGCAGCGAAGGATGAAGGTACGAAGTTGCTGTGATGTGTGTGGGCGAGGGACAGCGAAAGCAAACGATGAAGGAACTGAAGGAGCTATAATGATGGTCAGTGAAGAATCCGAAGGAGCTGCAATGATCGTCGGTGAAGGACAGCATGAAGCAAAGGATGGTGGTCCGAAGGAACTGCGATGATAGTTGAAGAGGGACTTCAGGCATCGAAGAACGAAAGTTCGAAAGAGGTGCAATGATAGTCGATGAAGTACAGCATGCAGCGAAGGACGAAGGTTCGAAGGAACTGCGATGATTGTCTGTGAGGGACAGCGGAGAGTGAAGGACAAAGTCTGAAGGTGCTGCGATGACTGTCGGCGACGGACAGCTAGCAGCGAAAAACGAAGGTCTGAAGGAGCTGTGATGATGGCCCGTGACTGTGAGGGACATCAGACAGCGAAGGACGATTGTCCGAAGGAGCTATGATGAATGTCGACGAAGGACAGCAGGCAGCGAAGGACGAAGGTCCAAAGAAGCTGCGCTAATGGTTAGTGAAAGACAGCATGCAGCTATGAATGAGGGTTAGGTGGGCAGCAAACGAAGATTGGTGAAGGGCAGCTGGTAGAAGAAGGAGAGAGATCCGAAAGAGCTGCAACGATTAATGGCGAGGGATAGCAGGCTAGAGTTGCCAAAGAAGTTTGATGAGGGACAGAAGGATGCAGTTAATAGGCTGTGATTCAGGCTGCGAGATGTAGTAGGTCGAGAAGGAAGCAAGTCCGAAAGAGCTGCAACAATGGTTGGTGAGGAGCAGAAAGCTTCAGTGGATGAGGGTTAGCAGCAGCCAGTGAATAATGGTGACGAGCGGCTGAGGGGCAGTAGCGATGTGTGGTGCGCCGGAAAACTTCTGCGAAACTCAGCGCTGTGCAACGGGCCTTGACAGGCTTGGGTTGGCAGAGGTGCGAATGACGGTCGGTGGATTGGCATAGCTCTGAATAATGGTCTGTGAGGGACAGAAGGCAGCGAAGTAAGAAGTCATGGCGGGCTGCAGTTCTGGTTGGTGATAGACGGTGGCTGCGTAATGGTTGAAGTGGAACAACAGGCAGCCATGGCCAATAGTCAGCAGTAGTCTATGATGGGCCGTGACTAGAGGCCTGAATGGCAGCAAAGATGGCCGGCGCCACGGAAAACATGGGACTACATTCGGCAAGTTGGTGGGCAGCGGCGGGTGAGGCTGGGAGAGCCACGAAATATGGTTGGTGAGGGCTGCAGGCAGCGAGGAGTGATGGGTTAAAGCTGAGGTGCGAGGTTGGGTTGGCAGTGGTGCGAATGACGGTCGGTAGATTGGCATAGCTGTGAATAATGGTCTGTGAGGGGCAGAAGGCAGCGAAGTAAGAAGTCATGGCGGGCTGCAATTCTGGTTGGTGATAGACGTTTGCTGCGCAATGGTTGAAGAGGAACAGCAGGCAGCCATGGCCAATAGTCAGCAGTAGTCTATGATGGGCGGTTGCTAGAGGCCTGAATGGCGGCAAAGATGGCCGGTGCTCCGGAAAACTTGCGATGACACTCGGCAAGATGTTGGGCGACAGCGGGCGAGGGCTAGGAGAGCCACGAGTGGTGAGGAGCCACAGGCAGCGAGGAGTGATGGGTTGAAATTGCAGTGATGACTGAGAAGGGACTGCGGGTATGACGGAGCGGGAGTGAGGACAGCAGGCCTGACGGAACGAATGCAAGATGAAGACAAGATGCAATGGTGTAAGAGAAGTTGGTCGATGATGAACAAATACAGCTGATGGAGGTCTTACCGTGGAGACGGTGTATTTGCCGGCAGTTTCCTAGATCATGCCATAAGCGATAAATATCCATGATGCGTGGAAACATCGGTTCTTTCGCGGGGAAAACTTGCGTGGTTGCCGTTTGGAAGGATGAGTCGATGCAAGAATGAAGGAAACGGCAGAAAGATGATGGTGTTGACTGAAGAATTCAGTCGTTACAACTGTCGAGCCAAAAGGAGTGAGCGAAGGTTCTTCAGATCTTGCAGTCTTTCAAGATACCTTCGGGTCTTTCGACCTTTCAGGACATCTTGAGCCTTTGGGTCTTTCAATCTTTTGGTTTTTCGGGTCACGTTCGGATCTTTTGGGTCTTCTATCTATCGAGACACCGTGATTCATCCGGTCTTTCATCTTTGGGGGTCCACGGATCGTTCGGCTTTTCGGCGAAAGACAAAATGCTTGAAGTGGGGGAGAAAACGAAGCTACTGTCTTGGACGAGAGCTTGAGGAAAAGAGATGGCGGGCTCTCTTGCCCAAAAACATTTTATAGGAGGGTTACACAGCTGACTGGATCTTGACAGAGAAAAAATCTCAAGGGAGAAAACAGCATTGCAGGAACTGAATGCAAAAATGTACAGGTAGTGAATATTCTCGAAACGACAATTAGAAAGCTGGTTTTAAGCTCTGCCTTATGTTTTTTTTTATTTAGATAAATAAAGAAAACGTGACCCTCTAAAGTTTACTTTAAACGAATCTGTAAGAGAGATGAGGTAACTTGCACAAGGTTATCCAGCAAGCATCAGTTGCTGTTGTAGTTTGAAATCGTTTAGAAATGTGCTACCATCTTCTGAACATGAAGAAAATTATTAAAGTTTTTAGGTTACTTAGCTTCAAACAGAAACAAAAAATAAAAATAAAATGTTGGTCACCAGGTGAAATTTTTCCCTTGTGAAAAATTAGAGCCCAAACATTTTTTTCCATGGCCTCATTTTTGTTTCCCTTTATGCACATGGAAAATAAAGCAGTAGCAGAGGTAACGAGACTGCCCGTAGTGGGGGGGGGGGGGGGTTGCCTGTAAGGAGTGGCCAGTGGGGGAAGTGGCCCGTGGGGGCCTGTAGGCGGTCCTGTGGAGTCGTCAACTTTGCGTAGTATTCACGTCATACCATTTGGTAGAATTTACACACACTGATGGGGCCATCACGAGGGGTGGGGGGCACCGCCCATGGAGGCCCGTGGGTTGGGGTGATGACATCATTACCATGCGTGGTTGCGTCCATGTGTCTTCAGTCTCACGTTGTAGCATAGCCCACTACTGTTGTTCGGCCCTAATTCCTGGCCAATACCAATTCACTAAACTAGCATGTAGCCGACCTTGCAGTGCTCACGCATGCGAGTCAACAACAATGATCGAGTGTGTATCCCATGTCGGGTAAAGAGGGTCTTTCGTCTTGGGAGGTCGTGATGATAAGTCACCATTGTCTAGAGAAAGGGTCTGTATCTCGTTTTCCTTTTGACAAAGGGTGGATACCCTCTCGTGGAGTTTCATAATGTTCACATTTCTAGGGTCATCCCAGTCTGTTGCAGGAATTGGTCTGTATTAGTTTTGACAAGTCTCAAGATGCAATACAATTATTAGCTAGCAAATCACTGTAGACAGCCATGAGAACGTTGATTCCAGGATGGTGTCTGGCATCAGCTGGGTGTGGTGGCACTAAATTTTTTGGAACACTTCTTCTCCTTCATCGTGTAACCATCAAGAATTAATTTTGGGCCACGGCAAGTTGTTTTGAAGCAGCAAGAAAAGCTGAGCAGAGCTCCGAGCCATGGTCTAGTAATAACAAGATGAATGAAATCGCGATGGTTTTTCCGTGTGATGAAGTCGCAATATCAACCTGTTGTTGCTGGGAGGCAGTCTTGAAGTCATCCGAAACTGCCAGTTATCTTCAACGATGGCAGACTTTTTTAAAGGCTGAGCTTCTATATCAACTTAAAATCAAAGAGTAACTGGTCGAATTGAAATTAGAACAGGACTGTGAAAAAGGAGTTTAATATATAAGTCCGGTAAGTTATCATGAAAATTTTATGACATACCTATGACACGGAAGAGCCTTTTTTCCTTCAGCAGTTGTTAAGTCTAATCCGTCATTTTAGACAGCTAGAACTAGGCCTATCTTTTCTTTAGTATTTCTCTAGTCCTCTTGTCGGCATCCACAATGGCGTACGTGATCTATCTTTACCATCCAAGTTCCCATGTTGACCTCTATTCATTTCTCGTCCGGGTGCAGATGTTGATGCCTTCATAGATGAAGGCCCGTAGCTCGAATCAGAGGTCTCACTCTGCAACCGACGGGGAATTGTCTGACCATTCACTTCACTAAAAACTTTAAGATTATTGGTAGCTTGGTATAAGCACTGACCGATGACGTACAGCGTACAGGGCATGTCAGGCCATCTCTAGCACAAAACGCGCAACACAATGCCACGCTTCGCGATATTGTGAAGTCGGGCCGACGAGAAGGTCATGGTACACCCCTCCCCCCCC
>JAHWFP010109360.1:25648-60070 GCA_023313725.1 Lithobius niger | reverse complement strand
GTACCAAGCGCAACTGGTGATTGGTTGCGTCAACCCTCGTCGATACAAACCCAGGACATCTATCACTCGCCTTTTACGAGTACCTTTTTTCGTGTCAAAATTGTTCACCTCTCTTCCCTAGGAACCGTGATCCTTCGTGTTATTTAATGCGATTTAATGCTTTTTTTGTGTGTTACAAGACCGATGTTGGTGGAGGGAGAAAATGGAAAAGAAGAACGAGTCTTTAAAATATGTAAAGATTCATTCCTCCTCACCATCTTCCCCCCCCCCCCCGACCTTTACCCAGGCCTAGTTAGTTTTTGCGAGTTGTTTATTTAAATTAGTAGGTTTGTAGAGGAGACAGATGGTAGGGGAAATAAAATCGAGAATTTTTTGTTTTCTTTGCGCAAAATTAGCGCCATGGCTCGACTTACACGGAGAATACAATATCTGACCTTTCTACATCTGTAGTTACATAAAGTCAAAGCTTACTCGTTGTGAATGGCCACCCCACCGATAAACCAACCATAGATATACACAGTATATCTCAATTAGACGAAACGGTTTGCTTCCATTTTAATTATGCCTTTATTCGGCAAGGCCATCTTCGTTTGGCGCTAATGACCTAGCTGTCGACGCGCCATTACGCTTCCACCCCCTCCCCCCCGCCCCCACCCCACATTCGTTGATCGTCGAACTTTAACGGAAGCACGAAGTTGATTCACGTCAGGATTCAGAGATTACGTTTAACTTCGTGAATGAAGCACAAAAATTATGTTTACGCCTTAAGGCTGGTTGTCATCAACAGAAAATCTTTAGAATCTACCATGGCACCATCCAGCGACTGTGACATCGTTAACCATTGTAGATTGCTCCCAGGTGGACGAGGTCGTACCAAATTTTTACTCAATAATTAAGGGAGCATGAGCCAGTTCGTTGCTTTTAAAAGAAATAGCGTTGCGCAATCTTCGCTTGATGCAAGCAAGTGATAGCGCTAGATTCTGCAAGACTTTCATTCGGTGACAGCCTGCCTTTAACACGAAATACCAACGCAGAAGCATATGAAATTATAGGTAGGATGACGAAATGCGATGGGGGGCTAGTATAGCCACACCAAATGGAGGAAAACATCTTAAATTCTAAACACGACAAACTGTCTTTTCAAAATTGTGATTTTAATATTCAAAATTTTTATTAGTTAATTGAAATTTTATAAGGTACTCAATACGCGGTAAATAAAATCTGATGTCGAATGTAGTAAGAATCGTTTTGTGGAAAGCAAAAAAATATTTTTATATTGAATCTAATATGTACGTTTTAGTACTGAACTGTTTTCGACTATAGCAAATTTTGCACAGCAGTCTCATCAATATACCTCCAAGAATCTTTTTCTTTAATTAGATGGAAACTATCCAGGGGTGGTAATTTTCGCTATCCAATTTCTCAATAAACGCATTCATTCATTCTATGCTGTAAGCGTACACAAAGTTGTATCTCCCAGGGACCTTCTACTATCTACCAGGTCGGTTCACTCAGTTGAACGCGTCTGAGCTACAGCACAGCTATTTCCCGTGGTAAGGTATACAAGAGCGAGATTCAGTTGGTGACGTTTTTGCTCCCAAACCTATCCTCGAAGCAGACGACGCTTGGTTTTTCGAAACCAACAGAAAGGTTTGTTTCAACTAGCGAGTAGTTTTTAACGAAATTAATGAATAATTTTATGAAATATCTGATCGCTCAATCTTTTCTGAACGTTAAAATACACATTATTAAAACAAAACGACAAATTCTTACCAGATCACCTGAGACGAGAGTAGTTGACGTGGTTGTGTTGAAACGTTTACATGGTTATATACTCTGCCAAATTTCTTTTGGAAACCGGCATTTTGTTTAATAAATAAATAAATAAACCAAAACAATGGCGTGATTTTACGATGATCGCTTGTGACGATATTCTCCTTCTGGTAACAAACGTTGCGATTTTCAGTCGCATTGTTGATTCGACTGGCAGCTTAATGCACGTTCAAACAATTTATACAATTGGAGCGGCCCAGCTTACGTTTGATATTGAGTGTTCGTTCGTTTGTCAGTCCAATTTTGTGTCTAGTCATGAGCATCAACAGCCAATGAGATGCAAGAATCAGTAAAATGGCGCGAAATGGGAGCAGAGACGTCAGACTTCCAAGGTCCCTGATATCACCTTTCTCCGCTAAGTCTTTAAGCTTCGTCTTTCATGTCTTCGCGATGCCGACTCCTACTTCCGGTCAATATCGAGCTGCCCCGCGTCACACAATTTTTTTCCCAATTTGCGCGGTAAAATTGTTACTTTTAGTAATCCTTATTACTTTCAACTCCAAAATTGTGTTTGGCGATAGTATTGAGCATCGGTAAAATTATTACAAGCGATAGCTTTTGTTTTAACTTTGTTTACCTATAATAAATGATGGCGGCCACGGAGAATGCTTTGTTTACATTTCGATCCGCCTTTTACTTTTCTCCCAGGAAATCCGAACTGAAAAGGAGTTTCACCGATTTCCAGAAGCACTCGGGACATTACAGCTGACAATAAGTGAAGGATTATTGGTCTACCTTTTCGCACCTCTTTACCCGGGGAACCGATTGTTTCTTTGTCGAACCTTGGATTAATAACTACACTTCGTTACGGAATAACCCACTTGCTGCACTTACCGTTCACGCAACGCGTGCAAAACTCTGGCCAGAATCTGCCAGAATTCTCTAGTTTCTCAAATTCGCCACGAGAGCGCCAAGCCAACAACAGCGGAAGTGACAGACTACAGCGCTAGCGTCATTACTGCGGCATCGTTATGTGCAGTTTCAGTTTCGACTATGGAAAGCGAGCTACGAAACAACGAAACTCAACTAGCCGCTTTTTTTTATAGCGGCTAACTTCATTACAATTTCAGTTTTAGAAATCGTGTAAATTTTAGCAGGACATGAGTGGACAAAAATGAAAATGCAATTCTAATGATAAAGAAGATAATTTAGACGAACTGTTTCGTGTTGTACTGCTCTGTGGCCGTGAAGCGACGAAGACTTGGTGATCACACGACACCACCATCTTGGATTTGCCCGGAAGTAACCATGGTGAAGCTTTAGTTCGTAGTCGCTTCCTACGTTTTGATCGCGCGAGCTCTAGACGGCAAGTTGCGTACATTTCGGAGCGAATGAATAACTTAACTTTAATAACGATCGCTCCATATTGTCTTCCGGCTGCATGGAAAAAAAATACAGTAAATACACGAAAATGTAAATAGAAAACATTAACAGACAATGTATGTGTACATGCGTAAACAGAAACAAAGTAATAACAATTTCATTAGAGATAATGTACAATACAAATCGACAACCATCAAGAATACTTTTATAATATAATATTATAGTAAAACGCGCCCAGGCTAGTTACAAAGGAGAACTGAAAACCCAAAACATGAACAAGAATTCAACACCTCATAACTCATGTTCCCTTTCCTTCTCATTTCCCCCCGCATTTCCCTTCCCCTCCCCTTAAAGCGACACAATTACAAGCATAACAACAAAATCAGGTGCAGACAAAGCCAAGTAAGTTTAAAATTTACAGCACGTCGCACGTTATAACAGCAAGTAGCTGGAATTACATGTCAAAGATATAAACATAATTTTGAATATGGCAAGCAGTGATACCTTCATGATGTTACTAAAAAGCACAAGTCCGACATGGAATGGCAGTCTAAAAATTCACATTCTGTGAAAAAAAAAACCTGGACTGCTCCAAAAGCAAAGGAAGCAGAAGAAGGGGGAACAACAGGCTGGTAACAGTTAGGTCAAACACTATAAGGGGAGAATTGCCAGTCAGAATAGGGAGGGCTTGGTCGAACACACGCTTGCTCCTTATTCGCAAATATTGGGCTTTTCTGCTTAACTCCTCTGCTGGCACAGTAGTCCCTGCGCTGTGTGTGCTGACTCGTTAGGACTATGGGAAAAAAAATAGTAGTCTCCACATTCGTTCACCTATCGTTGTTTTACTTTCCGTGTTAGATTCTTCTCTTCCTCTTTTCATTTCTTTAGTTTTCTTCACCTGCATTTCTCACTCTCACTATGGAAGCATTTAAATTCGTCCTTCAGCTTAAATGTAGAAGGTCGTCTCTGTAGTCAGGAAAACAAGGTAAGACCTAATGGTGGCCGCACCAGTGGCGTAACTACAATGAGGCAGAGGAGGCAGCCGCCTCCGGGCCCACTGACTTTGGGGGCGACCCTCACTGGCCCCAATTACGAGTTTGTTTATAACCGCTAAATGCCAGGTTATTGGTATAGTTTCGTGAAAAAAAGTTGTGTCCAAAAAAACCTCCTTGTTTTATTTTTTTCGACACGGGGCGGGGGGGGGGGGGGCTCTACTAGACTCGCCTTATGTGGCAAAAAGTTCAATTTTTTCTATGAAGGGCCTCGACTCAGCTCTCGCCTTGTGACAAAACCTGCATTTTCTATAAAGAGGGGGGTGGGGGGATCGGCCTTTACCGGGCTCTTGCCTTGTGTGGCAAAAACATTATTTTGGTATGGAAGGGGGGGGGTGTACTGGGCTCTTTGCCTTGCGTGGCAAAACTGCATTTCTTTTTTTTAATGAAAAGGGCCCTCCACTGGGCTCACCACGTGTGGCAATAACTGAATTTTTGTTTACGAAGGAGGGGCGGGGGGGGGGGGGAGCACTGCACTGCCACCTCCGGGCCCGAATTTTGAAGTTACGCGTCTGGGCCGCACACCTAAGTCGACATAACGTCGCACGACAGGACATTTTGTCGAAACCTGTCTCAGCATGCTGCACACGTCTCCAAAACTATTGCAGTGAGCTGAGCACCACACATCGGATGCGACGTTGTCGTGAGACGTCTTTAGGCATTTCACGACAACAAAGCGAAGCTCCTTCTAGTTTCGTCTGTTGAGGGTCTCTCCACCAGATGTGACGTCTTGCAACGACGTTTTGTCGATTTTGGTGTGCGGCCACCCGAACTCTTATACAGGGTGAGTCAAAAGTATCGACCCAGTGGATTTTGCAGCCGCAAGATTTGGTTTAGGCACCAAACAACCATCGATCATTGGTCACCAAGGAGGGGACGACATATTAAGATCTTTAAGGGGTGTCCCTCGATCCTGCCCCCCCCCCCCAAATACATTTTCCACTTGCGGTACCTTTAGGAATAAGGCATTGGTCCAATTTGAGATATGTGCGGGCAGCCAATTCATGGTGAATTCAGAAAATAGCATGTAAATCAGTCAACAATAGCACGTCGAGCTATGATCAAAACACATTAATACACATGTTGGCTTCAGTGCATAAAATAATACCCTGAGCAGTCGTGTGGAATGGTGATTGCATGTAATAAAGCGTTATATGTTCTTCCAATTATGCGATTTTCCAGTTAGACGATTATCCCGGGGCGAGGGATAATCGTCTAACTGGAAAATCGCATAATTGGAAGAACGTATAACGGAATATCATCTAACAGGAAATTCGCATGGAAAAGTGTCTAACTGGAAATTCGTATAATGGAAAATCGTCTAATATCCCTGCCTCGCTCGCGCCGCCGCGCTCGCTGCGGCTATACATATAACATCAGAAACCGCAGTTAGACGTTTATCCAGTTAGACGTTTATCCATTATACAATTATCCATTATACGATGTTCCGTTTAGATGCTTTTTCAGATTTTTTATTTAGGCAGATTTTAGAAAATTATCCCATTAGACGATTTTCTAGTTAGACGTTCGTCCGACGCCCCATAAAGCGTAGTAGGGAATAGCAAACAACGAAATTGATAAGGGTTAGGCTAGCACATGTAACAAACTGGTGTTCGACTTTGAACCGCCTGTCGAGGGTCGAACAAATATTTCAACAAAAGTGCTGTCTGCCTTAGAAACATACTGTCTACGTCAAGTGACTGCAGGTGCCTCCCTTCCCGAGATCAGTAAGCAAGAAAAGAGTCCTTTCTGTGGATACTTAGGAGAAGTATTAAGATCAAGCAGAGTTGTCCCCCACCCTGCTCCCCTTGAATAAATATTCCACTTCCGGTTCCTTTAAGTCGAATGCCAGTGGCTACATGTGTTAAAAATATGTGCTAGCCGCACGCTTCATCAACAACGTTACGTTCGCGATTCCTTACTGCTATTATTGCATGCAATAAACCGATGCACACAACTGCTCAGGGTATATATTATTTTATGCACGTAAGCCAACATTTGCACTAATGTGTTCTGGTCATAGCTCGTGCTATTGTTGACCGATTTACATGCTGTTTTTTGCATTCACCATGAATTGACTGCCCGCACATATCTTAAATTGGAACCAATGCCCTATTCCTAAAGGAACCGGAGATTGAAAGGGGCAGGGTCGAGGAGCACCCCTTAATGATCTTAATATGTGGCCCCCTCCTTGGTGCCCAATGATCGATGGTAGTTTGGTGGCTAAACAAAATCATCCGGCTGCAAAATCGACTGAGTCGCTACTTTTGACTCACCCTGCATAGTGTATTGTGAATTTTTCCTTTTCTCAGAAAATAAGACGTGCATTTATTTCTTTATTACTCTGGTTAAAAACGCGATAAATTCTTGAGGGAGTTTCCCCAGCTTGCTTAATTCTCCCCCTTCCCCTAAATACGCCACAATCTTATCTAACATCCAAGGTCTTCAGAGGGGGTGTTGCCCCCTTTCTCACCTAGGAGGGCCATTCTTGAACCAAATACAATCTAACATAACTGAACCAAAGTACGTACCTGTGAAAGCAAAACCCAAATTATGTAAACCACCCTTGCCAGGTACGTTTGGTTCGACGGAGGGGGACAGTTTCCCCGCAGTTTCCTTGCTCCCTCCCTTCCCCTGTATGTGCCACTGAACCAAAAATAATCTAATCTAATATCCCAGGTCTAGGGGAGGGCTGTTGCCCCAGCCTAGTTGCTTCCCCCCCCCCTCCACAAGGTGGGACAACCGATCTCCTCAAGACCTGGGATCTTAGATTAGGTGATGTTTGGTTGAGTGGCACATCCATTACCCTAGCCTGCCCCCCCCCACCCCCTCGCCTGGATGTGCCACCGAAGCAAATGTAACTTACCTAACCTATGAGGTGTACATGCCTGTGAATATGAAAAGCAAAAAAGCTGACATAAATAAAAAAGACCCAAGGTACATAAACCGAGTCCCGGAAAAAAAATCCCTGGGAAAATAATCCCCGAAAAGAAAATTCCGGTAAAACAGTCCCCTGAAAAAGGATCCCCCACGGAAAAACAATCACCCGGAAAATAATTCCCCGGAATAAAAACACCTGGAAAAAAAAATCTCTGGACAAAAGATCCCATGGAAAAACGATCCCATAGAAAAAAAATCCCGGAAAAAACCACGAGAATTTAATAAGAATTAAAATTCTCGTTAAAATACAAGATCTGAGAATTAAAATGTAAAAGAAAAAAAAATCAAAACCATCAACAATTGCATATAGTGGTACCTAGTAGCATTAGGCTTTGTTGAGAACGCTGAAATACGTGTAAACTACCTTTTGATCTAAAATTTAATGAACTCACGTCTGAAAGCCTATAAGGATAAAAAGAACATCAAAAAGAAACTAACCGTGATTGGCTACGACTTGTGTTTGCCTCGCCCATGCTGCCGCGCTCGCTGCGCTATAAATTTAACACTGCAGGAACAACTAAATTCTACACAAGTACGAAGCACGTGAGATAACCAGGTTGCGACACTCGGTTTGCACAAGACCGTCTGAGAGAGAAGCAGCAGATTTTATTTCCTGTGGCTCCAAGCCAGTTGATTTTATATCGCCAAATTCTTATTTTACCAAAGCAGTACTAAGAGCCTTAAAGGGCAATTACATCCATTTTGACATGCATGCTTTACTTTTGGATCATTTGCACAATAACCAAACACAAGAATTGCGGTAAGAATACGTTACGTACGTCCGATACAACAATTTAATTATTGCATCACCAAAACACGACATGGAGACCGCCATTGTTTTGCTGGAACGCGCAGAAATTAATGCCGACTGACGTCACTCTTAGATTTCGACTCGCAGCCGATTGATGTAGCTCTATTGGCTGTGAGAGCTCAAGCGTCTGACGGCCTTAGCTGGCCGACAGTTGTAGTGTCGTGTTCATGTCGATTGCGGCACGTTGGTACTTCCTATTAGGCATTTCCTAGAAAAATTGTTCCTCTCCGTCCCGAGATAACCTCAGCAGTTTAAAACAATGTTACCTACCGATTCCAGCAACGGAAAGATGCAATGTCCCAATAATGAAACTACGAACGCAGTGCTGATATCCAAAACGAGAACCGATATCCAGAAACGAGGGAAAAGTTGTTGATTTTGAACTACTTACCAGCTAACACAAGTAACAGCATGAGTTAAGAGTAGTCCAATTATAATTAAAAAATTGTTGTATGCAACATATTTTTAAATATAATCGGACTACTTTATTAAACTAGATCACATATTTGAATTAAAAATAATGAGGCAATGTTCAAATATTGAGAAAGAAATTCGTTACAACGTGGCAGCACATATAAGTAGCTCTTTGGAAAACCTGCTAAAACTTGACTTTTAATTTTTATTTAATTTACTAGCGGAGTCGCTTGCTCATTCCGCGTCGTCTCGCTGCGCTCGAGGAGCTTTCATGCTGCAAGTCTTATACTGCTGACAGACATTCCACATCTAAAACGATCAAGCAAATGAGTGCAGTGCGCGTTTTTCGTAAGACTTCAGTTCATAAACAAAAAATGGCTTCGCCGTTTAGAAAACCATCACCCTTCTGCCATGTGCCTAAACTGCCAAGGAGCCAGGAGGCGAGACACGCGATTTCTATACCCTATTCGGCCTTAGCTTAAAGAATACGCTCTTAAGCTTCTGACAGACATTACACATCTAAAACAGTCAAGAAAATGATCAGAATGTAGGGCGCGTTTTTCTTAACGCTTCAGTTCATAAACAAACGATATGGTAACCATACATCACTCCAACGGTCTGGTCACCCAATAGCTACATGCGCCTCTTGTTCAGATTGTTAGTCATAATACCACTGACAACAAAAGCCTCGATAAAAGCAATGTCTTTCTGGCACACGCATGAACTGGCCTTGAGCCAGGAGATAAGACACGCGATTTGTAGCCCAGTCGGCCTTGGCTTGAAGAAGCCATTCCCTTTCTGGCATGCGATTGAGCTATCATTGAGCCAGGAGGCGAGGCATGCGTGTTGGACCCAGTCAGCCTGGACTTGAAAAATCCATCCCCTTTTTTGGCATGCACCTAAGCTGACAACGAGCCAGGAGGCGAGACTCGCGATTTCTTCCCCAGTCAGCCTTGGCTTGAAGAAGCCATTCTCTTAATGGCACGCGATTGAGCTATCGTTGAGCCAGGAGGCAAGGCATGCGATTTGGACCCAGTCGGCCTTGTCTTGAAAAAGCCATCCCATTTTTGGCATGCACCTAAACTGACAATGAGCCAGGAGGCAAGCCACTCGATTTCTTCACAATCGGCCTTGGCTTGAAGAAGCCTTATCCATCGGCGCTGCAAGGCCGTTTCAACGCTGTAGCACGCGAGTTGCTGCATGCTTGAACTAAACATGCTTGGTAATTTTATCATGCATGTTGCATACTCCTTTGTGCCGCTCTTGGTTTTTTAAATTCCAATAAATTTTGCAGACTTTACATGGGTTTCCTTGTTTCACAAATTTAAAGAAATTTTACTTAAAAGCCATATCTTTCCCCGCTACATGTAATGCTTTGAAACCACATGTCGCCCATAATTTTTGACTAATATAAAAGATTTCGTGCAAAGCGAAATCGTACCTAGCAACTATTCGTGTTTACCACAATTAGGCTGAACTATTGCTGAGTAGAGCACCTGGCCAGCTAATAGCACACTATTGATCGAATGTCGATGGTTTACAAATGCAAACGTTGAAATATTTCTGATACCCTTTTTTGTTATCAATATATTTTGTTTAAATATGCCTAATTTCGCATTAATCTTTTCGTAGATTTACGTATTTTCATTTAAATTAAAGGCTAAATAGGTAGTTTGTATTTGAAATATCCAAAATGCAACTCCAACAGTCGTTCCATCAGCGAGCTGCACGAGCCTCATTGTTGAATGACGGCTGTTAGCATTACCAGCCGTAATCCTACCGACAACACTACTGGACCACGCGCCTCCTACGTGGCGCAACAATTGTGGACCATCCGCACAGCAGGAAGAGATGATATTCCGAAACTAACAATCAACTTCGAAAAATTCGTTTCAACAATAGTCCAAAGGGGTTTTTTCGCTTTTTTCGAGGGGAAATATTTTATCTAGAACTACGAAAATACGCCTACGCGAAATCCGGATTAATTTCCAGTCTTTTGACACCTTTCTCATATTTTTAGCCTTCCTACTTCAAGACGAGAAGAGGTACATATATATAAATATATATACCGACCGTAAGTTTTTAATGATTAAGATCTTTACCCAATTTACGTTGCAGCCTACATTAATATTACGTATAGCTTCTTTAAAAAAAAATGCTAAGAAACTACCATTAGGCTTAATTAATTTATCCACGTTCACTGTCTTTTACAGAACAAGTCTCCGAGTTCATTGTTATTCTTGCTGTCCGACATTTCAAATCCTTCAGAGATAGAGAGGCTACTTCGTCTGTTGCGAACGGTTCTTTCTCGCCTGCGAGTTGGCCATGCACACTTAACTCGACCAGATCCATTTGAGACCGGTTATATGTGAATATGAAGATCTCCCTATTAGGGGTGATTACCCCGTTAGGTAGGGGTGTTCCAACACTCTAGTGGTTACCCTAATTACTGGACCCTTAAAGCTGTATCGGCCTCCTGTGTTGATTCCGGTCAAATGTGATAGGGTATGCAACACTGAGTTTGTAGTACGTGGTGTGTAGGGCAGATGACCAGCTCGGTTAATGCTTTGAATAAATTGAACTGAATTGAATTAAATTGAATTTAGGAAAATTGGACATTATCCAATAGTGAAAATCATACACAAGAAATAACGTAGTTCAGTAAGCCACCTTTATGCACTTACGTTGCGTCGGAGTGGCATTTTCCTTATTTCCAGTTTTCCTTAATATTATTTCCAGCGATTTATGTCTATTTTATTAAATTGAATGGACATATCAAACAAATTGTCAAACATGCTCATCATGCTATTGTTTCACAATAATCACTTACTTAATGAAGTGATTCGTTGCTAGGTGAAGGGAAAGTTCTCACTTCTCTTATTCTCTAAAAGGATTATATTATCTCGTTCTGATCCACAGTTGCGCAGGACAAAAAAAAGACAGATCTTCACCCAACGACTACTACAGTGTCTGATCCCAAGTCATCCACTGACAGTGAAGAGTAAGAGTTTGACATTTCAACAGCTGAAACTTGGGTGCCTAAGGAAGTTTGCTTTTCTTCACCCTCTGCCTCATTTCCCAGGGGTATAGCCACAGCTTCCACAGTCACACATTCGAAAATCGCAAATTTCAATGCAGTGCGGTCACCAGGTCATGGTCCGAAGTTGCAGGATCCAAAACAGCAGTCTGACGCCGCAGCGTGTGAAGCAGAAGAGTCCATGTCGGGCACAGTTGTACTGTCCCCACATACTGCCACCGCAAAGTACCGAGGTTGGTATGTACTTCCCAGTCTCATAGAAAAGTTTACATGCGAGACCCCAATTTCGATCACACGCACTGCGAATGTGGGCAGATTGGCCACAGCGCAAGCACCGTGAAAGTCTGTTCAGTATAGCTACTAAAACCAGCGTTCCCTCGAATTTACTAATGTCAGCGATACCATCCACTGTACATGATAGCCATCACCGTAATGACACCTGACGCACATTGACAGAGCAATGTTGTAATCTGGCCACTCTTTACCGCTCACACACCACTTCCACAAGCTCACCACAGCTCAAAAACGACCTCACTATGTCTGTGTCCTCCACAATGTAAGGCAGCCAGTGAAGCCTGCATGGCACTAACCGTTCTTATGGGTCAGCAAAGCAACACCTCTTCCCATTAATCATGACTGGACTCGAAGACAACTTTCTTGGCACGCAAACAAAATTTCATAAACGTTATTTACCCTTAGTGGTCACACGGCAACAATATTTCCAGCACTTCAGCAAAATGCGCATGCTGGTAAAATTTGCCATCACTGTTGTATAGAGTTATGACCGAATTTTCTATACATACTTTCGTTAGCTCTCCTTTCTTTACAAATTTTCATATTCTAGTCCCAATCCGGCATCATACCAGTTTCTGCCACCTCATGTGGTTCCCAACAACATCACCTACATCCTGATTCTCTCCACTATCCAAAACAATTTTAAAAGGACGTACCTTCTCTATACTGGAGGATCTTGTGCGAAATAACTTTTGCAACATTTAGATAGGTTAGAGAGAGTGTAGCAAAATAGTTTCTCACGAGGGAAAAATAGAAAAATGAATGCCTTTGCAACATTTACACACGTCTGAAATAAAGTTGCAAAACTAAGCAATAGAGGAAAGCCAACCGGAAAAAATGTACCTTTAATAACAGCCATAGGCGTAAATTTCTCCAAGTGCCTTCATGTAGGTTGCAGGAACAATCACTATTATCACCACTACTACTGCTAGTACTATTACTACTAGTACTACCATACTATACACATACTAATACGCCCTTCGTGATTGTTGATGATAAAGAACCGGCATCAATCGATCCCGATTTTTACCGATTTTTATCTAACCCGAACTTCCGATATTTACTGAAATCGGAATTGGTAAATAAAACCCAGATAGATAGGTAATAAACCAAATAAAGATATTTTCACTTCTAGTCGACCGATTTTGACGTTTGAATAAACCATTTTAAACCAGCTTTCCAATGGTCCAATCCCCGAGCAACTGTCTCTTATTGTTTCGAAATTACAAGGCAAAATTACTGGGGGATTTGTTTTAAAATGGTTTTAGCATATACTTCACTATTTTAAACCAATTTTTAAAAAATATTTGTGTATTTAGGTCTATGCTTTTTGTATGCAATTTTTTACTGTAAGGTTTGACCCCAACCTCTCATGTTAAAGCCGCACTTTCGATGCTTAATTTCTCCGCTGTTTTTCAATATTTTCTACTCAAATTGATCTGGAATCGTGATTTTCAAATTTGGCTTGTTGTTGTTGTGCTTCTTCCTCTTGTTGGTACGACCCGTTTCTACTACGGTCGCTACAGATTAACCTATTTGTCGTACAAAGCTGGTTCTTAGCTCATTGTACAGATATTGCTCTGTAGATGTGCCCTTTCCATACGGCCTTTCCTAATTGGTCAAGTGGTTTAGGAGCTTTAAACGGCAAGATTGATTGTTGAACATTGTTTTACAGGTAAATACCATTGGGGCCAGATCCTCAATATCAAAACGTTACATGCCCAAACAAAGGAAGGCGTAAAGCTACACATTCGACTACTTTCGTTGCTAAATGTGTTTAGTGTTCTTCAGTCCTTCCTTTCATCACCCTACTAATGATACATTATCATTTTTCAAAATTTTTAAACTTTTTTCTAGGCATGGGATTTCATTATTACTTTCCAGGACATTTCCAAGTTTTCAAGGACTCTTACGAACCCTTACTTACATGTACAGCTGTGCTAAGCCCACTAAGACGATTAGTTTTCAAACATTTTCCAGCAATGTCGTTTAGCCAATAAAATGCAGCAATTATCTGATGAATCTCGTGTGCAAAAGTAAAAATGGTAAAAACATTTGAGTACAGCAGTAAGGTTTCACGTAGGTAAACAGTACAGCATCACTGCAGTATCTGAAACTTTACAGGAAAGTTTATTTGTGTTCCTTTGCTGTTTTGACTTCGGATCAGTTAAAACTTACCCTAAGCAAAAACGGATTCGTTTTTGTTTTCTAATAAAGACATACTTCAGTATAACAGTTTTAGGTCAGTTGGGACCTGGGATCGGTTATCGGGATTTTGGTATCGGCATTCGGGATCTGGATTTAGTATCGGCAAGTTTTGTTTAATGAACGGATCGTGAACGGCACAGGTAGAAAAAAGCTGATTGGCCCCGTTTTAATATTTTGTCATGTTGAGGATAAATCCCAACGCAGCCGAAATTCAAATTTCAAAAATTCGAAATTCAATTTATGAAAAATGTAAAGGAAAGGTGCAGGGATCTAGACACACGCTAGTGTGTCGCCGCCAAGTAACAGTAGATCACCCCATTGTAGACTTCCGATTGTTCAAAAATTGATTGGTAATGATAAAAAGGGTGCTCACGGCCTTGCAGTGCTGGAAACACCGGTTCTCGTCAGATCCCCGAAGTTAAACAGCATTGGGCTGGATTCATACTTAGGAGGGTGACTACCTGGGAATCTGGCTGTTGCAGACATAGGGCCTTAGGGCTTCGGGCAGATAACCAGGAGTGGTTAACGCTCGTTAAACCCTTTGAAACCCTTTAGCTGCTCACTAGCAAACATGTGTCTGTTAACTGTAAGCAACTGAAAACATATTTTGGCATGCTGAGGATAAATCCCAATGCGAAGGAAATGTTTCAAATTGTAGAAAATGTAAGGGGAAGGGTCAGAGATTAAGAAAAACTAAAATTTAAAGGATGAGTGTCCACTAATCATAGAGAAAAAGATGCGTCAATAACGTTGTTTTTATGTTACTCTCTAGCTAGCTAGCCAGCTGTAGCTGGTTAGCTAGCTAGCTAATAAGATCTTTCCCATGTTAAATCCCTTAGACTTTTTGCTCATGGCTAGCGCAAAATTGAGACGTCCTACGTAGCTGAACTTTTGCACACGAATGCATAGTGATCTGAGCATGGTATTTTTGTTGGTTTGGGGGTTGTAGGGGTCAGGACAAATGCGTGGGAGTGTTTTGAAATTCGCCTCCGGCGAATTTTAATTTCGTTTCTTTTCCAAGTAGCAACCAAAGATTTTAAGCAAGAATACCTTAACCAATCAACACTGGTGCTTAGATGATTGTAAAAGTCTGGACGAACTGAACTGAACTGAACTGAACTGGCTGAACTGTAACGAAGGACAAAATAAGGAAACATGAACGTTGCCGTGGACTGCGTAAGAATAAAGGGATGCACGTTAGATGATGGTTACGCAACAATACGGGTATCCATGACCAAGCATGGTTTTTGCTAATAACGCAAAAATAAAATGCTTCGTGTTCTGCTGTTTTAGTAACGGGGGTTTCTGCATGACTAAATGTGAACGAAGAAAACAAACGGAAAAAAATCTCAATTTTGCTGATGTAACGGCTAATTATTTACAGATATGAAATGTCTCCAAAAAGAAAGGTAGAGCGAAATACAAGATGGTGCGCTGGCTCTTTAGATGTTCAAAGTCCTAAGTTACGTGTGTCTATCAACTGCAAGCAACTAAAAGTGTAGATCATCATGTCGAGAATAAATCCTTATGCTGCCGAAATCTAGAAAAAGTAAGGGGAACAAGGATAAACAAAACAACTAAAGTATGTTGAACAGGAGAAGCCCAAAGTGCACATGTATAATCAATACAACCCGACGTTTCGAGCTAGCTCCAGCTCATTATCAAGGGAAATACACTTAAAATTGCATAAAGTAGCAAGCAGACAAATGCAGGCAAAACTGCCTAAGTCAAACTACAACAAGTTAAAAGTTTTAAAATTTTTTTAAAATTTTAAAAGGAGAGGAGAGCGACCTCTTTGTGCTGAAAGCACAAGAAGAAGTGGCGAAATATGGGTGTAGTCCGGCTTTAAATCAGTTTTCCCTGGTGGTGAGGGTATCAAACCGTTATTTTTATAGTACCCTGGTGTCGGAATTTAGTAAGAGAGTGCTCTTTGAGGAGTGCTAAGTATTCTTTGAATTTGTTGTCATTAGGAAGTAGATGATTATGAACCTGTGGATTATGCAAGGCGATGCAGAGAGTTTCAAGATTAAGTCTAGTGCGAATCCTGTTCAACATACTTTGTTCCAGTGCTTGCATTTTTCCTAAAACAACTAAAGAGCATGCGCTGATTGAGCGATGCGAACGAATTCAGCGATTGTTACCAGTGTCTGCAAAAATGGGACTGAAGAAACGTAAGCATGTGAAGAATGCTCGTACAATAAACTAAGCCATGTCAATTTGGCTAATCGAACAATTGGCAATGGTAAATTTGAAAATTATCAATGTGAAAATTTATAGATAATTTTCAAATTTACCATTGCCAATTGTGAAAATTTATAGATATCAAATTTCTCCAGCAAAAAGGTACAGATGAAGATAAAACAGTGTAACCTTTTGTACGCTCACAGTCCTATGAAAGTTGTGATATCCACCCAAAACTGATAGAAAAAACCGCCAAGTTTCCAAAACCGATCGGCCTTTCAAGGTAGTGATATCATTCCACCAGGGAAAGGCCGCCAAGGTTAATCCTATTAGCCAAGTTAATCGCACCGAATAATACTTTAGACGTTAAATGAAAACTTGAAGATTCCTACCGCTATCCTTGGCGGCCTTTCCCTGGTGGAATGGTATCACTACCTTCAAAGGACGATCGATTTTGGAAACTTTGCGGGTTTTTCTACCAGTTGTGGTTTTGGGTGTAAATTTGAACGTTTCACGTTGTTTAATCCACTAAATTTAGTAAAAAAAATATTGGTTTTTATAGGCTGATGTGTACCAGTAGCAATATTATCAAATATTTTTAAACGCATGTTGCCCAAAATAATGTTTTTTTAAACTTTAGGTACCATTTTCTACAAAACTACTGCACAGAAAATGGGAGCTTCCTTAGGTAGTTCGGTACATCACCGAGTAGAATTATGGTTTTCCATGGAAAACTGAAGTTTATAGAATTTATAATATATAATAATAGAGTTATTAATTAACCATAGAAATGTAAAAAATTGTTTTCTCCTAAACTATTTGCATGACCATACACAATGTGTTTTGCTACCCTACCAAGTTTCAAGGTGTAGGTATAACAAATTATTTTATAATGGTACCTGAAGTTGTGACATTTTCCCTCATAGAATTACATGGGACTACCAATTTTGTTAATTTGTGAAAGAAAGGGAAGGGTATTATATAGGGCATGGCCGTAAAACGTTGATGCTGACCCAAAGACAAAACTAATTCGTGTCCTTTATCTCGCATTTATTAACACGTGAAAGTTAAGCAAATAAAAACTTTGCTTAACGATCGATTCAGATCAGAATAGCTAAAAACTCCCACGTGATGGACGAAAGAAGCGGCAACAGTCAGAAGTTCGGATGGAAGTTTCCCCCTTTTCCTTTTAAAGTTGCACAAAAGAGTTTTGCGCTGCATCCTACAACGTAGTTTGTTGAATGCAACAGCACAATGTATAATTACTCCCACGTTGCTTTACCTTCACATTGTCACCTCGAACCCTTATAGTTGGTGCATGCTGCAGCGTTTCCACGGTAATGCGTTGATCTCTCT
Source organism: Lithobius niger (assembly GCA_023313725.1). Lineage (NCBI taxonomy): Eukaryota > Metazoa > Arthropoda > Chilopoda > Lithobiomorpha > Lithobiidae > Lithobius > Lithobius niger. The sequence goes on along the minus strand of JAHWFP010109360.1, from coordinate 42,621 downwards.
CTTGGGTCAAACATTTCATTCACATTACTCGGAGGACCCCGGAGGCGCATGCGCTGAGGTTTCGCGCCACTTCTCCCCGAGGGGCTGCCAGGAGAACCTTTTCGCAAACGAAAGCAGCCAAGCAAATGATCAAGACGTCATTGTATGACGTGAAAAGAACAATTTACGACATTACCTTCTAAAGACAAATGACAAATTATACCTGTTGTACGCCAAAGAGGCTTGTGACGTTGTTTTAACAGAAACGAAAGTGAAGTCGTTTGCTGAATCGATGTAATTATTCGCCGGACGCAAACTGCAAATTGTTTACCCAACATAATCTAAAACGATGTTGAACATGGAACTGGAATTGATTTGGGATTCGAATAACGTTATCAAGGGCTATTTATTGGTGCCATTCACGGCCAGATTCCCGATATTTGGGTTGAGCGTCATTAAATGTTAAAAGTTACCATGTCCGTCTGCATATAAATCATGCGCTTCACTGAGAGATGGTTGCCATTTAGAATACAGTTTACCAACAAACTGTTTTGGTAGTTGGGTTTGAAATCTGCTGTTTCAACGTTGATGGAATCAACAGAAGTTTGTTACTGAGTTTGTATTTGGGTGTAAACATTAATGCAATTAATTCTATTCTATTGTCTACACCTCTGGTACAATTGGCACTTTAATATACTGATTGGTTAATTGATACCGAGTTTGTTCGCTGACCCAGTTGTATGGGTGAACTGAACCTCAGTGGCTTTACCATCCAGTACGTATCTTACCCTACACCGGAGCAAAGACACAGCTCCTATCAAGACACACGCTAGTGTGTCGCCCGCCAAGATAAATGATAACATCCAGATAATTTGTATATATGAGCATAGCGACCACTAGGCACGTTGTCTTTGCTGCAAAGGTTGTTTGGCTGTTTTCAGCCATCTGAGGATAAATAACTATGTGACAGAAAAGGCTGAAACTTGTTCAATCGGGAGACTCAGACTTTAATCGCCTGACAATATAAAAGTCACTATTAAGGACACAGCTTAACGTTTTCTTGTTGAAAAAACGACGTAAATAACGTTGATATTTGCCTAATCAAGATAAAATTATAACATCCAGATAATATGTATATATGAGCATGGCTACCACTAGACACGTTGTGTCTTTACAGCAAAGGGAGTTTGGCTGTTTTCAGACATGTGAGGATAAATAACAATGCGACAGAAAAGGCTGAAACTTGTTTGGTTACATAAAAGTCACTGTTAGACCAATAGCTTAACGTTGTGTTGTTGAAAAAACGACGTGAATAACGTTAATATCTGCCTAATTACTTACTACTAACTACTAATCTTTTTTTTTTGTATCACGAAAATAAATTCTTCCATGCGGTAAATAAAGCTGGTCCTTAGCTCATTCTACAGGTATTGATTGCTCTGGAGATGTGCCCTTTTCATAAGGACTTTTCTAATTGGTCAAGTGGTTCAGGGGTTAGGGAGCTCCAAAGGTCCAAATTGATTGTTTTACATTGTTTTAAACATTGTTTTTATGCAACAGTGCCAAACTGACAATTAAAGAAATTCATGCGTTTGCAAGGAGATACTGCAATAATAATAAAAATTCTAATCAAATGAAACAAGGTGACTGCTGGCCTCAAAATCTAACGAAACCAAAAAAAAAAGAAAAGAAAAAGAAATGGACCAGAAAACTAGATTGGCATTTCAAAATGGATTTCATCAATTTGAACCAAAAATTGCTGATATCTACCACACAACAAAACTTACTAAGGATTCCCGCCAAGCTTTTCGGCCGTGTGAAGTCGTGATATCAAACGCCAAGCTCTTTCGCCAAGCTAATCCCACCGACTAATACTTCAAACGTTAAATGAAATAACTGAAAATTGCGCTGTAAGCAATTTTCATACATTTCATTTAACCTTCGAACTATTACTCGGTGGGATTAGCTTGGCGAAAGAGCTTGGCGTTTGATATCACGACTTCCCACCGCCGAAAAGCTTGGCGGGAATCCTTAACAAGTTTTGTTTTGGGGTAGTTTCTACTTACCAAAAGTGACCCACTGGGCACTCGCACGCTGTATCTAGATACACGCTAGTGTGTCGCGCAAGTTAGGCAACAATCATCTCAACTAACATCACATCAATTCAATTGTCGAGGTTGTAAACCATTGCAGCGCGACGCCATAGCAACAGTGTCTAATATCCTGAAGCAGAATTGAGCACATTTCAGGTACTTGGATAAAAATAATAATGCGGTACAAAAGCTTAAGTTGTGTTGAATTCGAGAGCAATCACCCACCTGACAAAAATTAACTCGTGTTTGAATGTCAGCTATGCTGCTTTCAATGCAAAATCTGACCCTCAATAACGTTGCAAATGTGTAACTAGCTAGCTAGCTAATTCTAGTCCGCTCATCCCCATGTTAATTTCCATAGGGTGATTATTCATCGATTCCCAGATAACGGGAAGGCTTCCAGCTATGAAATTGGAAGAATGGGTGCACTACAATACGAACTGCGTACCTTTTTATGGTTTGGAGCTTGAGGGCGTAACAGGGATGGCGTGGGAGGGCGCGTAAGTACGAAAATATTTTTATAACCATTGTTAGTATTGTCGGCATCGTCTCTCATTGGACGGCCAAAGTTCCGACAACGAGAACGTGCATAGTGACGTGCGTGCTTAGACACACACTAGTGTATCACGATAAATCTAAACAACGCTGCAAACAAATTGTATTCACGTCCAATTCATCAAGTATAAAAACAAAGCAAAATAAACAAAGCCAAAAACTGGTGAAGAGGCCACCAAGTTAAGTGGTTCGGCCCGTCAAAGGAGTGATATCAACACACCAAAACTAACTAAATACAACAAATCACAACAAAAATAAAAGCAAACCAAAAGCCAATAAAGAGGTGACTAAGTTGAGAATGGCTCGGCCTATAGGCAAAAGGTAGTAGCAAATTGTTGAAAACCAATTTCTTGTTGACGTGGCACTTTATTACTCATCTGCACGGTAGTGGAGTTGAGTCAATAGACAATTAAAAAAAAAGAGTGATATCATATCAAAAACAAAAACTGGTAACAGGGGCCGCCAAGTTCCGAATGGTTCGGTCTTTCAAAGTAGTGATATCAACACACCAAAACATTCGCCAACTTAATCGCACCGAATAATACTTCGGACGTTAAATTAAAACTTCAACATTGCTACCGAAAGTAGTAATAATGTCATAGCTTTCATTTAACCTTCGAACTATTAAGCGGTGCGATTAACTTGGCGAATGTTCTGGTGTGTTGATGTGACTCCTTTGAAGGGCCGAACCATTCGGAATTTGGCGGCCCCTTTTACCAGTTTTGGTTTTTGATATGTATAAATATACACACTGCATATTTTACTGTTGAACAATAAACTATGTTCACACGATACAGCCGTTATAAAACATTGTCACAAGGACGTGCCAGCACTGGCGGGCATTGCTTTATGATGTCTCGAGGTTTTCGGTTATTAATAATAATAATTTGTTGCTGGAGCAACAGGACTGGCAAGGACCCAGGGGGTCACTGACTGCCAGCCTAAAAAGGGGGCAGAAGCAAATACACGAAGATAAAAGCACGAGGGGAGGTATAACAAAAAGCAATGAATGGGATTATAAAAGTGCAAAGTAATAATAAAAGCATGCGTACAAATTAAACATAAAACTAGTTTAAAATAGCATGGCCAAATGAATTGGAATAGGTTGGGTGGGTAGGGTCACGACTGCCTTACCACCAAGGTTAGACCTACCAGGGACACAGATCCCCAATGGCATCGCCAGACGTGTAGGACAGGCAGGGTAGGGGAAATGGCCAATTGTCTCACATAATCACTAATTAAGATTTTTTTAAAGAATGTTAAATATCACCCAACATAATGTGATGTCACTACATTAAACAAGCAAGCAAAAAATGAAAATAAAAGTTCCATAAAAACATCATAAAAAAAGCTGATTAAAACAACCAATGTAATAACAATAATATTAAGATCATTGCAGTTAAATGTAGTGTGCTTAAGACCCAGCTCAGAATAAAAACGATACAGAATAATGGTACTATATTAAAATTATATAAAACAAAAGAGGAACGCACGCACATAAAAACACTGTTCAGTGAACAGCCGTCAGATTTTAAAAACAATACATAATTTTAAAAATATGGATATAAATATAATATAAGCTGGACAGCAGCAGTTGGTAGGCCCATTACCCGCTTCGACACAAATATTCTGTTACGTCCAATTTGTACAAAAGTTTTTTGAAAACATTGACCGATGGAGCTGATACGTTTGCGGATAGTCGATTCCAGCAGTTAACAACACGGTTACAGAAGAAATACTTGCGGCAATCGGACTTGCTTATATTAACCCTTAATTTCAATGAATGACCTCTTGTCCGTTCGCAGCCACAGATTGAAAAGTATTGATTTGGGTCGACATCATATAAGTTGTGGAGGAGTGAGTAGGTCAAGGCAAGATCAATAACGAGTCTACGCAATTAAAGTGATGGAAGATTAAGAGCCATTAGGCGTTCCTTATATGAGTTATTGTACATGCCAGGGTCAACTTAGTAAAACGCCGCTATACCGATTCAAGGTGGTCGATATCTTTCAGTAAGTGCGGGGCCAAATTGGCGAGGCGTACTCCAAGATAGGTCGAACGTACACCATGAAAGCTTTCACAAGCATGAAAACATCCTGTGATTTGAAGCAGCGCCTAATCATAATAGCACGAATTCTGGGAGAGTTTACAATGACATTTATGTAGTGGGAGACCTTAAGGTCATGAGAAAGAATAATTCCCAAATCCTTGACAGTACTGACACTATCAAGGCGGTTATTTTTAATAGAATAGCTCAAATGCTGATTTCTCCTGCCCAGGTGTAGAACGTTACATTTATTAATGGAGATTGGTAGCTGCCAGTTTTCGCACCAGACCTCCACATCTTCAATTGGATTGCGAAGAGTACTGTGATTCGTAGAATCCTTAAGGACTTTGTAAAGTTTAATATCATCAGCAAATTTAGGGAGAGATACTTCATCAGTACAGTGGAGATCGTTTATGTAAATCGGAAATAAGAGTGGTCCCAGGACTGAGCCTTGTGGTACACCACTGACAACAGGAATGAGGCTAGACTTGGAGTAACCCACAGTGACTGACTGTGTATGGAAGGAAAAAAAAATTTTCACCCAATCCAAGACCTCGCCTTTGAAGCCATGATGGTAAAGTTTGGAAAATAATTTGGTGTGAACAACCGAGTCGAATGCCTTGGCAAAATCAATAAAAATTATGTCAACCGGTTGACCTGAATCTAATGAGGGGGTCCAATCGTCCATGCATTGAAATAGCTGAAGAGTAGTGCTTCTTCCAGGCAGGAAACCAAATTGGTCCTTGGATAAGATCCCATGGTCAGTTAGGTGTTTAAACATGCGGTCACGAATGATTTTCTCAAGAATTTTGCATGGAACGCTGGTGAGTGATATAGGCGTGTAGTTGCCTGGATTAGCTGCATCACCTTTTTTGTATATTGCAATAACTCGTGCTGTTTTCCAACAAATAGGGAGAGTACCGGTGGATAGAGAGATTTTAAAAATCATTTCTAGTGGCAAACAAAGTTCATTTTTTAGTTCTTTGTAAAAATGTGCAGAATAGCCATCGGGCCCAATAGCATGACTTGTTTTGAGAGAACAAAGAATTGAATGAACAGTAGAGCGCCAAAAATAACCATAGTCACACTGGGGGCTATAAGTGCTCCTAGACTGCAGTACAGGAATGTTCCCATTATCCACAACAAAGTTACTCGCAAATGCCAAATTAAACACATTTGCCTTGTCTTTATCAGTCAGTATCAGTTTGGAATCAACTTTAAAGGTGGAATAGGGCGAACTGCTCCAGTATGTAACCTAACGTAATTAAAAAAAGCAGTTCGAGAACCATCACTCAAAAGCTTGCGCTCCCGTTCCAACTCGTACGCTTTAGTCATTTTAGACAATTCCTTGCAGCAGGCTTTATAAACATTCCTATCATCTATGTTTCTATTAGCTTTAAATTTTTGCCAGAGTTTAAGCTTGCGATGAAACAGTTTACGGATGTGCTTGGGGACGCGCGCAGATTTTGGCCTCCTAATAATAGAAGTGCAATGAAAAACAGCATTATTGATGGTCGTGAGGAATGTTTTCCACATTTCATCAATGTCGTTATAACCTCCCAAAACAGTTGACCAGTTGATATCACCAAGGACAGCCCGCAATCTATCAAAGTTTATACGTTTTGCAACAACATGTGTTGCAGCCGAGATATTGCTTTTAAAATTAATACAAAAAGATACCATTTGGTGGTCGCTGCCGTCACTTCCACCAAAACGGTCCAGCACGTTAATATCATAGACCACACGCTCCTCGTCAACCAAAATTAAATCCAAGATGTTGCATCCCCGCGTGGGTTCTGATACCAACTGCCGCAGACCCAGCTCAGAAACACAAGTGAAAAAAACATCATGTTTATGGTTGGTTGCTGTAAAGCTAACCCAATCAATAGTTGACACGTTAAAATCACCTAAGATTACGTTAGGCTTATCATTGCAAAAATACACATTAAAGAAATCGCACATGGCAACAATATGCGACTCGTTATAGCCATCAGGTAAGTACCCAAGTATAATTCTTAACTGGTCTGGACCAATATCAACACATAAGCCTTCAACATTGGTTGGTAATGCATGGATGAGTATAGAAAGCAATGTGTTTTCGTACAAAGAAGATAATACCACCACCTCTGGATCCACGATCACGACGGATAACGGTAAAGTTAAGGCCTCTAATCAACATAGAATCAGGAACGGTGTTGTTTAGCCAAGTCTCGGTCACAAAGATTAAGTCAAAGTTACCAGACAGAAGTAGGAAATGAAGATCAGTTAACTTTTTCATCAGGCTTTGAGCATTACATAGGGCGCAGGAAAGACCATGACAGGCTATAGGGCTTTGAGCATTACATAGGGCGCAGGAAAGACCATGACAGGCTATAGGTGTGGGCAAATCCACACAAGTCGCAGATGTTGCACTAGCACTACAGTCTGGAAGTGTATCAATTTGTGGAGGACAAACATTATGTCCGTTACATGTTGCTAGTTTTCCGTCGGAGAAATATGAAAGTTAAAATCGTAGTTGGAATTAATAGCAACAATCAAGCAATGTTTTCCCAAGTAAGACAGGTGTAAACCGTCTGGAGAAAGTAACCTTGGGTTTTCAATTATCTGGTTCCAGAGGGAAATGTAACGAAGGCCAAGAGATTTGCCTAGATTCATAATGTGGCCATTACACGTGACTATATAGTACATGGTTTATGTTATCAGATCGTCTTTGCCTCCGAGGGAATAAACCAATAATACTTATGGGTGTATTTGGCAGTACATGTCGACAGAAGATACCAGCTGATTGAGTCTAAGTGTGATAACCTGAGGTGTGTCCTGGTTTACATTATTGGAGCCAACACATAGAATCACTTCCGAAATGGCATAGTTTGACTTCAAAATATGCGGGATTTTGGGTGTAACGTGTTCAATACGGGCTCCTGGAAACGTCCAGGTTTGAGAATTTCTACTAATGTAGAGATTGGTCTCAGCTTTCGCCCTTAGACTCGTCAATGTTGGACGCCCTTGTGCTGTTTCTAATGCAACTGCACCACAATTGGCCTTACAAGTGAGACCTATCTCTCAATCTGCCTCCTTTCCAAGCATTCTACAGTTGTTAATGTATTATCTTGAAACAATATATATGTATTCGAATTCTGTTGTAACAACAATGTAACTCGTGCACTGCCTAGCCGACAATTGTAATAGATTATCAGTTAGGCAACAATGTAATTCCAACCCCTCCTTCATTCCAAATCTGACTGCAGCCATCGTAAGTTGTGTTTATTTTCGATCTTTCACTAGAAATTATTCCCCAATTTCCCCAATTGTCCCCATTTAAGTTACGTCATGCCCCAAACAATTCACCACTATTCACCTACGTCACATTAGTTTAAAGCAGGGATTTGTGTCGTGGCAGGCGAGTGCAACATAAAAATTACTGACCATTAAAACATCTATCAGCAATGAATCTGCTCTAAATAACTTTCAACTTTTCACCATCGTTTGCTCACCACATCAACATAACCGCCCCAGTCAAACTCCCTGCAATTTGGTGCATTCGGCAAATAAGAATGGAATTGTAAGAAGAAAAAAAAGGCAAATGTAATGCAAATAACGTTTAAAAAAAAAAAACGTTCCAAACCTTTTTCCTCATCGTTTCTGAGTGACACAATATTATGAAAAGGAAATTATCAGTAGTTATTTTCGGTCAGTTATTAGCTAAAGAATTCCTTCCTTTCCCTGTCCCTCACTTCAAATAAGTAGGCATGGAGGAAGGAAAAACCCATGGTTACCATTTTCGGGTAACCAGAGTGCGTGAAGAACGAGGATTTAAACCAGTAACTACATCAACTCCGGGAGAAGAAATTTCAAAAAACCCAGCGATGGAGTATCACAATTTGATTGACTTGTGCACGGGAGAAATGGATCTGGCAACCAAACCAGCGTTAGGAGCAACAATGGATGTCCGAGGTGGAAGTAACTCCATAAATTTTGACAATATTTCAAGTCCTAGTCCTCAAACTCCGTTTCATCAGTCCAACCCATTTTATTCCGACTTTCTACAACAAACCATTCACGAATTACCATCAAGCGTACTCAGGTATTCACCCAAGAACCAGTCACAGCCTGCCCATAAAAAAGGTTACCAGAGAAGTGTATGAAGCAGGAAAGTTTGGAGCTGGATGAAGAAGAAAGAAATTTACCATCCTGTAGGGACCACGCCATGTGCAAATTCAATCGGACTGTTTATTGCCTAGAAGAAGACGAGAATCTGTACCCAATAGAGAAGCTGATTCCACATCTGAAGCATTATCACAAAGAGGAGAAACTGCATCAGAAGCAATTGATATCAGCTCTGGATCTGAAGAGGAAGGGTCTGAAAGGACATGGACCAAGAACAGTGAAGTAGACCAGGCAACAGGTTTGGACAACTTCACCTTGAATCTGACTGCTGATCAGCTAAACTCTTTACTCCAGTCATTGCCTGTATCAAACCAAGGAAACACAACTTCCAAAAGACGCTCGAATCCAATTCTAGGGTCACGTAGAGAGCCAATCAACCACCGCTGAAATTACCTGCACCTCCAGCAATATCAACTGCTAGAAGAAGAAAAATCCATGGAGCACAGTCAACCAGAGGTCCATTGGATCAAGAAATTTCAGATGGGCAGCTTTCAGTTCATAGATGTGAGCAAATCTCCAAGTGACATTTCGTCACTATCAGACCACGAACGGCGCCGCAGGTGTGATGATTGGGTAAAAAATGTAAGTTGTCCCAGTGTAGATTTAAGGTTGCCTGTTGAACCCTTAAATTTAACTGACCCCTTTAATGCCTCCAATCAGGCAGTATTCTCAGGGAGTGAATTTTCCCCTTATAAACCAGTGAATAGGGAAGTAGTAGTTGATTTTGGTAGGAGTGATGTAGATTCCACTGTTTCCAGTCATGTGAGTAGGGATTATACACGTCAATATCCACATGAATTAACCAAGTATTTTCCTAAGCATGAATTTGATGAGCACAGAAAGGGTCCAGTTAAACTAAAAAGGGTTAAAGAGGCAACCTGCCCTAAAACCCCTCACTCTACAACGACATCAAGTACAGTTTGTCAACCAGTTAATATGACTTTGCGTTCCGGCTCTGAAATAACTAATACAGGGTCCCAGTCAGAATCAGTTAGGGATGAAGTCAAAAATATGAGGGCTGAAATGGCAGAAATGAAACAATTAACCAAGGCACTGCTAGATTTACAATTGTCTAAAAAGAATGAAGTTGTTGTTAAGCCTTTTACCAATGCAGATTCTGTGTTAAGTCCTATAATTAACCATCTTGAATTTCAAAACAAGCCAGAAGGACACCAGTCAACACCAGCACCAAAGAGAGGTTTAGACATTAAATTTAAAACTCTGGACATGCCAAAATTCAGTGGCTTGTCTTCAGCGACTCCAGCCTTCGCATTTTTGACTGAACTGAATAAAATTAAGACCATAAAAGGTTATTCTGATGAGGAATTCTTAACCAGTTGTGTACCCCTAACATTAACCGAGCAAGCCTTTAGTTGGTACCGAGAACAGCCTCCATTCAATTCTTACAGAGAATTTGTTGCGGCCTTTAAGCATGCCTTCCATCCACCGAGTAAGAATCGTCGTCTTATTGCTACATTAAGGCAAACCATTCAAGGCCATAACGAGGGTTTCCAATCGTACTTTCAGAGATGTGAGGCTATAACGAAACAATTGGATGACAGTTACTCTGTAGAAGAGATTGTAGAAATAGTCAAGCAAATTTATGCTAGAGATTTCAACCATACGCATGTCAAGGGGATTTCTCAAGCATGATTGACTTTTACAATTACGCAACCAAAATGGAGGTGTATTTAAGGGCTAAAATGGATCAGACCAACAGTTCATCTGGTAACGCATTTTCTCAGCTTTCTTACTCAAACGTGACTAATCAGAATAGGACTCGTTCCGCCGATGTTGTAAAGGTTTCGGCAGCCGCCCAAACTGCGGTGATGGCTCCACCAGTAAACAAACAATATTGTCAGCTTCATAACACTTCTGGACATGATGCCAACAGCTGTTATCAAACTAAGCAAATTACAGAAGCTATAAGAGTTAGTAAAGTTTCAATTCCAAACTTACTTAACAATTTAAGCTCTCCAATGGTGGGAACACCAAGTAATTTTAAATCGGTACAAAATAGTCAAGTGGTACCAACTATACCAAAAACCACTTCTCTTTTTTCTAATGTTGACCAAACTGAACCTGGTAAGGGTCAAAGACAACAAGTAACCTGCTCAGAGTGTTATAAAGTTGGACATGTTGCAAAAAAGTGCTGGATTAAATACCCAGAATTAAGACCAGCATGGGCTCAACCTGCAAACACTACTGGTGCAGGGAATATTAGCCAGATTCCTCAAACAATGTCGGGGCTAAACTCTAATGCACAATCGTACCCAAATGCATAAGGCGCGCCGTTAAAGCTGGTAATACGGTACCGTCGCCGCAGAATTATTGGTACGGGGGCCAGCTACCCGATGACCCTCGACGGATACCAAGAGGGTTAAGAGCTGAGCGACCAAAAAAGTTAGATTATTTTGACCTCCCCGAAATTTTGCAGGGACCCGAGGAACCCCAAAATAGCCCCTGTGGTTATGTTGGTGTGCGAATCGGGGACGAAATTGCTGACGCCCTGCTAGACGGAGGGTCGAGCTTAAGTTTTGTACACGAGGGCTTACACGATGACCTTATAGGCCTTGGGTTCAAATTTAGAAAAAGGGAATACTGCATTCGGTATGCAGATGGGCGTTGGGCCATTTGCCCTGGGTTTTTCGTAATACCAATCCAAATTAAGACCCATTATTTCACCTACCCTTTCATTGAAATGCCTAATGCAATCCAGCCATTAATTTTAGGTGCTGACTTTTTGACCTGGTCAGGCATGATCTTAAACTTTAAGAAGAATTATTGGTTTTGGCACCCCTATAAAGGTGATGTGTATGCTCTTCGACGCGACCCCTTGCGCTTGCTTCCCCCTGCAGTAGGTGCGATAGTTGGCAATGCAGAGCTACACCCAACATTGGAGGAGATCCGTGAGAAAGTTGATAAAATTACTCTATTGACTCATGAGCAGAAGGAAGAACTTTTCAGCTTATTAATTTCTTACCGTCATGTGTTTTCCACCAGGGTGGGTAAATTTAAACATTGCCCAGATATGGTGATTGATACTCTTAGGAGCTCCTCCAGTAGCTTGCCGTCCTTACCCCCTAAGCTATTTAGGCAGACAGCAGGTCGCTGCTCATATTAAAAACATGCTTGACATGGGAGTAATAGTTCCGGGTTTCAGTGAGCACTGCTGTCCAGTTTTTTTGGTGCCAAAAAAAGACGGACGGACGAGGATGGTGATAGATTTTGTCCCTCTTAATAAATCTTGCCCACGGGACAAATTTCGACTGCCACTCATTGATTCCCTCATAGCTTGGTACGATAAATGTCCCTACCGATCAAATTTTGATCTTCGTGATGGCTATTGGCACGTACCCCTCGATCCAGAGAGTGGTAAAAAGGCATCATTTGTAACAACTGAAGCTCAGTACATTCCGCTTCGTGCTCAATTTGGGCTCCGGAATGCCGGGGCAAATTTTTGTCGTGCTATGATGCAATGTGTTGAACCTATAAGCCACCTAGGAGCCAGTTCTTATGTTGACGACTTGGGATTGGCCAATAGGTGTTGGAAAGATCATTTGATAGGCCTGGAAGCATGTTTGTCCATGATGGGCGAAGAAGGCTTATCAGGGCACTTTCAGAAAACTGAATTTTGCGTTAAGGAACTATTAGTCCTGGGTTATTTGGTGACGGATGATGGTGTTAGAGCAAACCCAGCTAAAGTGCTGATTTTGCAATCTTGGCCTGTACCAAGAACTGTAAAAGAGGTACGTAAATTTGTAGGCCTTGCGTCGTGGTTTAGAAAGTTTGTGCCAAGATTCGCTGAACGGATCTCGGCATTGACAGATATACTGCGTGATAATAAACAAAAGCAACTCACGTGGGGCATTAGAGAAGAGGAGGCGTTTAATAACATTAAAAATGCTTTATTGGACGCACCAATTCTGTGCCACCCTGATCCAGCTAAGCAGTGGATTTTATACGGCGACGCAAGCGGAACTGGAATTGGCTGTTTGTTATGCCAGAAAGCACCAGACAGCGACCATACTGTCACCGTGGACATGGCGTCACGGAGACTGTCAGCAGCTGAATCTCGTTATACCTGTTCTGAACGTGAGTGTTTAAGCCTAGTTTTTGGATTTAAAAAATGGCGCCACCTTGTAGAAGGAGGGAACATACTTCTGGTAACGGACCACTACCCGCTAACTCTAATGGACGTCAAGAAAAATACCAGAGGGCATATTGCCCGATGGCTAGTATTATTTTCTTCATTGGAGGCAAGGTTGGTTTTTCAGCCTGGCCGACTAAATGCCCCAGCTGACAGTTTGTCTCGTGTGCACGAAGGAAGCGCTCCTCCTGACGAAGGTCGTATGAATCCGCCACTAGTGGTAGTCAAATTGCCCAAGGTCAATCGTCCATTTTATGTGTTCAACAACGATTGTTTCAACTGTAACATCGAGGTTGCGCAGGTAACAGTGGAGATGATTGCGGCGGAGGCCCAACGTGACGAATTCATGAAAACACTCTCGCTCGCTTTGCAGGGGAAACCCTGGAAAGCCAGTTCAGTTGCTGTACAGAGATTTGTAGACAAGTACCTGGATAAATGTATCTTTGACCAACAGTCAGGTGTAATATTTTGCGAACTTGCTCACGATACTTTTGAGTCGTCCAATTTAAAAATGTTTATCCCTCGCAATTTGCAGAGGCAAGTGTTGGAGCTGAATCACAGCACAATTACGGGAGGCCATTTCGGAGCTCGTAAAACCTTAGCTCGCATCAAAAGGCTAATGTACTTTCCTAGGATGAGTAAATTAGTTCATAGGTTCGTCAAAACATGTCATTCGTGCCAATCACATAAAGGCCATGGCTTACGAACCCTTGGAAAATTACAAACCATCCCTCTAACCTATCCTTTCCACACTTTGCATTTAGATTGGAAACAGGGTCTCCCTATGACCAAAAGTCCACGCAAGAATCGTAATATACTGGTGGTATCCGATTCGTTTACCGGCTACTTATTATGTTTTCCTTGTAGAAAGTTTGATACGAAAACGCTTGTTACCCTTTTGATAAACCGGGTATTTCCCATTTTTGGTATCCCGAGGAAGGTGGTTTCGGACAACGGACAATCGTTTATAAGCGATATTAGCCGCGAGTGCTATAGGCGTTTTGGTATTAAGCAAGCTGTTCCCACCCTTTATCACCCAGCGTCCAACAGCCCAGCCGAGCTCCAATGCAAGAAGCTCGGGCGGATGGTCGCACAATTTTGTGAAGGTAATCCAAGAGATTGGGATGAGAAGTTGCCATTGTTTATGTTGTCTATCAACTCCTCGGTTGACTCAAGGACCGGCTACACTCCGGCTTACTTAAATTTCGGTCGAGAATTAGACATTGGTACTGAACCCCCCCTTCCCTTGTGGGCTGCCACGCTTACAAGTAATCTACGGAAAACTTTAGCCCGAGTACGTCGGCTACGACAATCTGACAAAGCGTACGAATACGCTAAGCTCAATGCCCGTATACCCAAACCCTTGGAATTCGCCAAAGGTGACCGGGTTTGGATCAAAAGTCATTTTAAAAGCAGCGAACATTCATACTTCGCTGCCAAAATGCAAGTAAAATACACTGGTCCTTATGTAGTGGAGGAGAAAAGTTCTCCCCAAGTTTATAAGGAACGTGAGGTCTCGACTGGACTCCTTCAAAAAGGATTTCAGCATATTTCTAACATGAGACCAGTAATTGATGAGATCCCCGGTGAATTTGGTTAAATTCCTTGAATGGGCACATAAGCAAAGATATTTGTTCGGATATTACATCTCCACTTTAATTTGCCAGTCCAGACGGCCTGTAAGGGGAACGTTAAAATATCTAGGTTGGCAAAATGATTGATTTTTCTGTGTTTAATTACGTTAAATTAATTTTATTTATTTTGTTTAATTCATTTGCATGGATTATTTGCTTAGCATACAAAATTTGATACTCATCATTTGTGTGTGGTCTGGAAAAACACCAGTATAAAGTAAAACCACACGTTTAGAGACCCAAACCTCTTTATCAAACCCCCCCCCCCATTAACTTCAGCACAATGAACATAATTAGCTTAGTGAGTTAATGTTAACCATGAAATATGGGTATTTTCCAGTTTATGTGCAAGTTCAAGAAGGCCTTGGCTTGAAGTTAACTCTCACTAAAAACTCTTGAATTTGCCCATGAATTCAAAACACCATACTTTCAGTTGTCATGTTGACAGTAAAATATTTTGGGACTTGTGTTAACTCGCGCCAAACTCGATTTCTGTCAACTAGTTCCCTCAAAATTGTAAACAAATGCTTAATCGGGCCTTTCTGATATGCAAATACTTTGCGACAGCGTTAAATCGCGGCAAATATTGCAAACAGATCAGGACTGCGTTAAATCGCGCTGATTTAGTTTGAAATGTTGTTCAGAATCACTCTGAACTAAGCATTTATGAATTTTCAATTTGGCTACGATAGGGACGTCACTTGAGACGGTTAGTTTAATTGCTGAAGACTTTTGGACCCCTCTCCTTAACAGATAGGTTCATCAGTTTTGACTATAAGTTAGCGGCCTAAATGTGAGATCGCATAGGGCACCCTAACACCACATATTTTGATAGCCCCTTTACTAAAACAAATAACCAATTTTGAATTTGAACCTAGTTATGGCCCTTTATTATTTGATTTATTCGTTCCGGGCAGAGTAGTTTTTGTTTCCTGTTTCGGAAAAAATATCTCCCAGTTCGTATTTGACGCAGGAGGATTCGCCAATTGATGTCAACAAGCAATTTAATAAGGAGGGCCGAATTTGCGTGTCCACCGGTGACGGACGGACTGTGCCTGCAGTAAGCGGCTGTATAGCCAATGAAGCTGATTGATTGCGGCACTGCACTCGTAACCAGCATGAACTGCAGTGAAGCCCAGTCCGGATCCGTTCTCACTTACGGACGACAGGAGATGGATTCTAGAAACCCCGCTGGTTTCCCCTCCCCAGATTTTGTCGAAACGTAACAATTCGCTTCGTTCAGCGAAATTAATTAACCCCGTTTTGACTCACAAGCTTTAAAATTAAGATTTATTCCCATAACCCCAGCTGATTATTTTTCCTAAACCGCTGTGAAGTTTGCTGATGATCTCAAAGTTGGCTGTGAAAATATTTCTTCAGACTGTTCCCCGGCTCTTGTAGAGGAGATTAATGCAGTTACAGCGTGGTATGACCTTTGGCAATTGCCACTTTCGATCCAGAAGTGTCTTTTCTTTCGTGCTGGTAATGATGACATATGTCATCCCTATAGTTTAGACAGCGTGATCTTGCAACCAACCCATGAAGTTAAGGATCTGGGGGATCTGGTTCACTTCAAATCTGAAGCCCTCTTTACACTGTCAAAAGGTCAGCGCTCAGGCGTTTCAACGGTTAGCAGCGGTGAACAAATGCTTTACTTCTGGGGATTCTCAAACTAAGGTATGGGCAGTTAAGGTGTTTGTTAGACCATTGCTGGAATATGCAACCCCAGTGTGGTCTCCTAGCCTTGCTAAAGATATTGATCTGTTGGAGTCAGTCCAGAGGAAGTTTACCAAGAGACTTCCTGGATTGAGACATGTCCACCACTTGGAACGCCTGACTCGGTCTGGACTTGAACTTCTTGAGCTCAGAAGACTTCGCTTTGATCTCATCCTTACTTACAAGATTCTTCGAGGACTTATCTCAGTGGACTTACCACTTTTTGATCCAGCACCCAATACATATCACACCCGTGGTCACCCTTGGCGGTTGGCCGTTCCTGGTTCAAGAATGGAGTGCCGGAAAAATTTTTTCTCTGTTCGTGTGGTCCCAGTGTGGAATGCCCTAAGTTCTGAGACAGTATGCATGGACACGGAATCGGGCTTTCGCCGAATGCTGATGACTCAGGATCTCCGCAAATTTCTTAACTGAAAAGCCTTTTCAGTTTTCTCTTGTTTTTGTTTTTTAAATTAGTATCTTCTTCATACCCTTGCATTTTGCTAGCTTTCTTAGACTTAAATAAGGTCCGGTGTCAGCGGCTCACACCCCTTCCGGTACACCTTCCACATTAATGTGGTAAACTATTCATTTATTATTATTATTATTATTATTATTATTTATTTTTTTTTTGG
>JAHWFP010109360.1:0-25248 GCA_023313725.1 Lithobius niger | reverse complement strand
GAGAAGTAAAGAATAGAATTGGGAGAGGGACTGCGAGAGAAGTTGCGAACACCTTCTCCATATTATTAATTATTCATTAATTTTGTTTTGCAAGCTATTATTATTTATTGAAATTCATGAAGGCAGTTCCTAAACCGTAATATTAATTATTTGAAAACCATTTGAGAATCGCAATTTAGAGCCATCAAGCCTAATTTTGTGTGGATCACGAGCCGTAAGCCATATAATAGAGGTATCTAGTGGTAAAGACAGTGAGTGAATGAAGGACAGGAATGGAGAAGGAGAGGTATAGACGGGAAAAGGATTACTTACTGATTTGAATATTTACTTGCGCTTTTGTAAACTTTACAACTAGTGGGGCGTATATTAGCAGAGAGTCAGTCGCGTTCCCATCCGTCGCATTCCAGGTCCGTAATTCAGAACAAAAAAAAGGGAAAATAAAAGATTTAAAAGAAAGGGGGAACTGCGGTGTAGGGAATGACGTGACCCACTCCCACATTCTATTTTTCGTACGTGTACAAACTCCTCGTCCAACCTACCGTGACGTAGAGGGCAGTGCGGGAAATGAATTAACAGCGCTTTTAACTGTTGCTATGTCATTGAGGATGACCCCCCCCCACCTTCCCCCACCTTTCTCCACTTTCCAGCTATACTTTATTCTCAGGAAATGTCGAAGCTTGGCTGTAATCCACAAGTAGGATCCAAAGGAGACTAATGAGAAACTATTTGATTAAAATTGTGCATTTATCTGTGCAAGGATTAATGACGACATTAAACCAAAAATGTAAGGTTAGCGTTAGTAAAAAATTGTAAAAGAATTAAATGCCACGGAGAGAAATGACTGAGAGGCGAGGTTCGTACCTTCACTCGGGGTCTGCTACTGATATTTAATAAATAGGACATTAACTAGTGTTGGATTAACAAGATGATGTCCTGGTGTTGATTTTTCGTTTGAAGCACTAGCAGTAATGTTGTGTGTAAAATGTTGATATAGAGTAGAGTCGAGATACGTTCTGACCGAGTACCGTAAAAAGAAGTGGGAACGAATGCAGGTTCGGTGTGCGCGTCATGACTTAATAACTAAAGAAAAGAAAGTCTGATTACGTGTACACTGAGGGTGCAATCCTTCACACAATTTATTCTAAATTTTAAAGGTATTCAAATCCTTTTGATAAATATAATGTGTGCATTAAATTAGGGAATAATTGGTTCTTTTGGTGAAATTTAATTAAATAAATTAACAGAAAACTGGAGCATTGAATGTCCAGGATAGTTTAAATACGTTTTAACAAAAATTCATTAGTCCATAATTTCGAAAATTAGTGGTTGTCAGAATGGCATCGAAACCCCATTCGTATTTAACATGTATTATAATATGTTATATGTGTTATATGAAATAGTGTAAATTCCAGCATTGAAATTACCATTTTAGATTGGTTAACGGACATCATTTTGAAGCGTATTATTAATTAAATTGTAATTTAAAGGGCGGTTAATTAAAAGAAATTGGTAACTAACAGAAATTAAATCGTAAAATACTATAATCCTTATTTAATAGCGTATGGATATGTATTTGGTAAGGCTGTACCGATACCGAGCTGCCGAGCCGATTCTCGGCGAGCAGAGCATGATCGGCAATGCTCGGTACACCGAGCAATGACGTGCATTTAACCGAGCCGAGCAGCGCGTCTCACGTCTAGTCTTGGCACGCGATCCTGGGGCCAATGGACCTTGAACGCAAGCTTCAGTTTGTTGGATTCCAGTTCGATGATTGTGGTCTATGCATGGTTCCGCTGCAGGAAGGTTGAACGATTACCACAGAATTCAATACAAGAACTAAACTTGCGGCTAATTCGTGCAGATTAACAATTTTTTTATGCTGAAACCTGAAAAAAATTAAGAAACTTACCTTTATTAAGAAAAACCTCTGTGTTATAGTGTCAACAGCACTCCACTCATTTAATTATTTTGAATGGTCAATGTTAAAACTTTTATTAGCTTAAAAGTAATTTAATTCATAATAAAAATTACTTGTTTTGTTATAATAATGGTTGTTAATGCAGGTTTAATTGGCCACATTAGTTATGTCCATATGTCATCAATTTCAGCTTACGAAACTAATAGTAGCCTGTGGTTGCTGCTATAGCAGGCTGTTTTAGTACAAATAATCGTTCTGTCTAGAACCTGCGTGGCATTTAGCGAGTGCTGATTACAGGTATGCTGCCGGCATAATGGTAGCCTAATGGTTAGCACGACCATTTCATGTGCAAGAGGTCCTGGGTTCGATCCTGACCTCAGCCACCCCTGGTATTTTCGGGAAGAGAAGGGCCCTGTGATGCCTCGTGCTCATGTCGATTGTGATATGCAAAAGATCCTAGGAATTTCCGATTGGAATTCCTAGCAAAATTGTCCCTTTCTCCTTCTGGCACCATGGCTTCGGCTGGGAGCGCGGCAAGCTGCCGGTGTGAAAAATGTAAAAATTTGCAAGTGGTAAAAATGAAAGGGAAAAAAGTAAAAAACACGAGTGATGGAGCGAAAAAAAAAGGCAAAACGCACTAAAGAAGTAAAAAAAAAACAATTATCCGTCTTCATTTTGGGCCCGGAATTACGTAGGCATGTATGTTGTTAGCACGCGAAAAAATATGGATTGGTTTATTGCCGTAGTCGCTTTGAATTCGCTTTCGCTCTCTTGTGTGAAAGTACAAAGAAATTACAATGGTTACTACAAAAGAAAAAATTGTTTTGAAGAACTATGAAAATGGTGTGATATATGAAAACGAAGAAATAGTGATACAAAACTGAAAAGTAGGTATGTGAAAAAAATGAAAAGCAGGTATGAAAAAAATTAAAAGCCTGAATGTGAAAAATGTGAAAAAATGAAAAAGTTGAAATGTGAGAAAATGTAAAAAAGGCTGGTACTCCAGGTGCCACCCCTGAGATTACTAAAGCTCCTCGGTTCTGCTCGCAGCACTGATCGACTCGGTTATGCTCGGTGTACCAGGCATTTTTTAAGCGCACGGCTCGGGATCGGCTCGGCAGGAAAAAATGTGCTCGATACAGCCTTAGTATTTGGGAAAACGGAGTTCTCGAAGGGACCATTGCGTGGGCGTAGCGAGGATTGCTTGGAGGTGGTGTGGGTGTGTTGGGAACTGAGATTACCTGCAGTACACCCGTACGGGCAACTCGGGTTTCCCAAGGAGCCCAGCGCGGACGGTGCTCATCGTGTAGGCGGGCGAGGGAACTAATCAGAAATAGGAAAAGTTACGATATCAAAAAATAGTTCGTTTAGGAAAAGGGAGCTCGAAAATTTGGATTTTAGAGAAGTGTCTTCTGCCAAATGTTTTTCCCGAGGGCAGACGTCTTCTGTCAGCAGTTTTTACCAAGGAAGGACGTCTTCTGCAAGCCTTCTTCATTCAGGGCAGACGTCCGCTGCCTGCCGTCTTCATCGAGGATAATGATAGTGTGAATTGGCCCAGCTTGGAACTATAGCGTCTACTGCAGAGATGATATTCCAGATTGGCCCAATTTAGAACTGTACTGGGACAGATAAAAGACCGAAGAGCGTGGAGAAACCACCTTTAGAGGAAACAGGAGGTGAGTGGGTGAGAAAAATATTGATTCGAGATAGTTGCAGTTAGTTGAGCGCCATGGATTTAATTGATTAATGGGAATATAGTTAATTATTAATGGTTGACTTAATTGTTCTTGAGTAATGAATATTGGAAGGCTGAGATTATAAAGGGATTGATTGGGATACTATGGAATTAATGGAATACAGCCATTAAATGGATTTAGATACGGGGATTATGTAATCTATGTCAGAACAGGCTAGTTGTGTATTGGTTGAGATTCAATTAGTGTGTTCCTAGCCAAGAAACAGTGACGAGAATAGAGAAGATAATGTGATACGTAGCCTACTAGAAGCAGTTGGGAATTTCCGCTAGCATTGTGGGGATTTACAAGCTTTAGGGACAGTCAGCCAAGAGAAGAAATGTAGACTAGATTTTTATTTTTATTTTCCATCCCGTGATTCGACTTGTTCATTGGTTCTGGCCGATGATTATTTAAAGAATGGTCTCTTCGTCCGTAGTAGTTGTAATTGGATTGGGCCGGCTGTAGAGTTGGCTTTTGAGATTTAAGTTGTGGACTCCGAAACGATTTATTGATTTTTGAGATAAAGAGTAAACATTTTGGCGAAAGGGATATAGCTTTGGCTGGGAAGGATGAAAAAACGAAAGCTTCTTCGGGCTGAGAAAATACCAGACCCCGGGCTGCCTCTTGGACGCCCCCCCCCCCCCACTCATCTGCATACCTTGCGTGTTGTGTGTGTGTTTGTCGTGCAAATTGTTGTTTCGTTGGTGTGGGAATCCTATTCTATTTTGTGGTTTAGTGGCGCGTATAAGAATTGTATTTTTGCAAATTGGGATAAAACTAGTGGTCCCTTCTAAAGTAGAAGGGAAAATAGCGGTCAGTTTAATTGTGAATGTAGTATTTGGGGGCGAATTTAACGTATGACTGTTTCGAGCGGTGCTTGTGAACTATTCAGAAACATGTCCGCTATGAACGATTAAATTACTGTGTTTGGAATTAAATTACTGTGTTTTGAATTAGATTACCGCGCTTGGAATGAAACGGCTACGAACGATTAAATTACTGTGTTTGGATTTAAATGCTGTGTTTGAAATAATTAGATTACTGTGCTTGGCATTAAACAGCAGTGAATGATTAAATTACTGTGTTGCAATTAGATTGCTGTGTTTGGAATTATGGCTTGGGACCAATAAAACTCTTTTGTGTGTTTTTACAGTGTAGTTCCATTTGGAATAATTTTCGTAGTGTGATTGAAATATGGGATTTAAAGGGGGGGGATCTAGTTATGGAAAGATTAAGGCTTTCAGGGACGAATTGGATTAGGTCTTACTAGATCGGCCCATTTGAGTAAGAAATACAGTGCAGAAATACAGTTGCAGAAGGTATCGAAATTCTGACGCCCACAATAAATACTTGAATATCGTCGGGTAGAGTACGTGGGCCCCCCCCCCCCCCCACCGGGCAGACGTCTTTGTTACACCATCCCACGTCGCAATGCAGACCCGAGCCGCCAGTCTAGTTTTGCGTTAAGCCCTTATAACCAGCTGGCTGCTCGTGGCTGCATGGCGTCGCAGGATGATTTACCAGAAACGTCAAAATCAGTGAATAAACGCCACACTCACTATTAGAGTGCAGCAACTTTGACCTTGTCGGTAAGTAGTAACGCATCGCTTTGTACGAAATGTTCTTCTGTATGGTTAAGCCCTAATTTGCGTATAATGCTGCAAGCTATGTATCCGTCGTTCGTTTTTGCAAATACGACTGTTTAACAGTCCCCCCCCCCCTCCTTCCCGCACACAAGCTGTAGAACCTGGACAACATGGAAAATTCAGAGAATTTAAGCTACGTATGAAATTCAGGGAAAACCTCCGGAAAACTCTGGTTTGCCATCAAAATCTGAAAAATTCAAGGAAAAAAAACAAGCTGGATATAGTAGAAGAGATGGATGCTGTTCACAAATTGCAGAGCTACAAAACTTTGTAAAAGATAAAAGGCGTAAGCCTAAGTGCATTAAACACATCGTATTAATTAACAAAAATGTTATCCTTATATTTCTGTACTGATACGCAATAATTCATTATATCTTTTGCACTGTGTGAGGCAATAAAACCGGTAAATGTGTGAAAACAATTCCTTCCTATTACGGTAAATAGCCTGGAAATTGGCCTCAACTAACTACTCTGGAAAAACTGGGATGGGAACCTCAGGAATATTTATTTCAGTATTTTGGTAAGAACCCACTGTAACATCACCTTCTTCTATCGTCTTTGAAAAGTGCTGGTTTTAAATGGCAAAACAGGAAATTTCCATTTGCACGCCTATATTCCAGGCATTATTTGACACCCTAAATGTAAGAAGAACGACCGAACTAAGTTGCATGTACAATTTTACGTAATTAAATTTAAATAAGCTTTTCAAATTGTAGACACGTTGTTCGGTTTTGTTTCTGCCCATAGATGTGAGTTCTTCATTTTCCGGATATTTTCTTTCCATAATTGCAAGGAAAGAAAGTGATCCTTCCAATAGGGAAAAACTTTGAGCCCGTGAGCGCTGTTTTCAGCTGTTTTCAGCTGTTAGGTTGAACTTAAGCCATGGGAGCGTCACTAAAACGTTACGCATGTAGTCTGGCGTCCTAACTACCCGACGGCGCGAACCCGAAGCCCTCTTTTGGCTTGCTCGCTGAGGCTGGCTAGTAAAGCGAAGAAAATGTAGCCAGTATCATTACAAAATGGATTATCCATTTCAAATTATGGCCTATACTAAACCAGCAACAGGTGATCACGTAACCTTAGTAGTCAAAAATCTTTAAGGTTCACAGCAGCCGAATGGCCGATTTGGTCGGAAGACGTTAGTGTTGAAACCAACCAAGGTGGTTAAGCCAACATCTTTACTCGAAGCAGCGGCGATCAAAACGCTTTATTTTAAAGTCAATGATTAAATACAGTAGTAGTTTGGAAATACGATTTTAGTCAGACACCCCAACCCCAATGACCTTAGACCTTTAGACCGGAAGTGACGTCATTTTCCAAAATGGCGGCACCCACGGGAACCGTACCATTTTCCAAGATGGCGGCCATTTCATCAATCTGGAGGAGGGTGAAAAAGTGCTTTCTCAGCAGTGTCCGTGCAAACCGGAAGTGAGGCCATGTTTCAAGATGGCGGCACCCTTGTGAGTGCCGATATTTTCCAAGATGGCCGCCCATCAGAAGTCAAAGGTTAAATGTTAAAGGTTAAAGGTCAAAGGTCAAATGTTAAAGGTCAAATGAAAGGTCAATGGTCACAATTTTTATGGAAATGCGATTCGGTCGCAGTGACGTCATTTTCCAAGATGGTGACATCCTTTTGAACCGGTAGTGCGGCCATTTTCCAAGATGGCGACCTTTTTCATCAATCTGGAGGAGGGTGGAAAAGTGCTTTTTGCTACCTTTTTGAGACTTTTTGATAATTTTCACTCAAGTAAAACCTCCCACTCAAGTAACGGTGGTTTTTTAACCCAACATAATTTTGATTTTTTAAGATGGGATAAAAAAAGAAGAAATGGATTCGTTTTCTATCATTCTCTTCGGCAAAGACTCTGACTTGAGAATTTGTCTAAACACTCCCTTTCATTTAAATCCTGAAAAAAATTACGAATTGGCTTTAATTAATTTAGACACTTACAACAGTATAAACAATATAACTTCAAAAAATAACGAAATTAAGTCCACAACTGATGCTGGTGCAACCTGGCAAAAACTGACTGTCACTCTCGGAGCTGACGAAATCGAAGATTTTAATAAATTTATCAAATCAGCGATAGAGGTAAATGGCCACAGCAAAGAAGCAATTTCTATTCTTCCAAATCTAAACACTTTAAGAACCGACTTGATAATTACCGATCCAAACTACGGCATATCCGTTTCCGGCTCGTGTATTGGGGTTTGAATTACGAAATATTTAAAAACCCAAGAAAGCCAAAACACTGTCGACATTATGGCCATCAACACAATTTTTGTACACTCAGATATCATAGGCAATTCTTACCTAACAACGACACCCAGCCAACTTTATAATCCTTTTATCCCAATTCTCCTCCCGGTTTTAAAATCATAGAGTCTCCTCATAATTTAATTTATCTCCCAGTTACTCCTAACTTGATCAAAAACATACGAGTCTGGCTCACATCACAGACCAACAAGTCGTTGGATCAGAATGGAGAAACATTAACGGTGAGACTTCATTTGAGATCTACAATTTAAAAAAAAGGAGAAAAAATGCTCGCCTTTGGAAAAAAGAGAAACTTCCTAATTTTAATAATAATAAAAGAACAAACAGTTTGACACCAAGAAACAAGGCTTTCAGTAAGTTTTTAACAACACCCAGAAAATGAGTGTAGTAGAAGATTACCTAAAAATTAACGAACCTCTGGTGTACGATTCGTCGGCCGAATCGTACACCTACCACGAATACAACCCTATTGTTGACACGAACAATGTAAATTCAGAAATCGGTATACATGTCGAAAACCAAGATTTGATTCTGCATGTGTCCAACAGTTACCTCTTGATTAACTGAACAAAAAACGGCTTCGCCGTTCAGAAAAAAAAAAACATTAGAGCCCGTATCCCCATACTCACAGCCGTGACGGTACACGAATAAAACGGATTAGAGTTCACTCGAACGCAACGAACTACAATTTGAACTCCAATTCCAGGGAATAATGACTGTTTTCACGTAATTGTTACGTCAGTAAGTGAACGCAGTTTGTGTTTAAAATGTTTGATGTTTGTGGGCGTGTGCTTAATTTGTGTATCATACAGGTTTTTTTGATATTAGTCTGTGTTTGTTGTTTTATATTTTAAGTGTGTTTCGTGTGAGTGGCTATGTTTGTATTTTGAGTGCATTTATAATTTCTGAAAAGCAGACTCCTAGTTAGGCAGTTTTTTTGCTTGTGTTTGATGGTTTCTGATTTTAGTTCTAGTTGATGTGAGTACTAACGTGTTCATTTTGTGTGGGTATTTTTTTGAAATATCCAACCGTTTTGTTTCATTGAGTAGTGATGCACATGAATGTTTACGTGTGCATGGAGGCTGGCATGTCACAATCCTTGTTTCCTGGAATTGGAGTTCAAATTATAGTTCGTTGCGTTCGAGTGAAGTCTAATCCGTTTTTATTCGTGTACCTTCACGGCTGTGAGTATGGGGATAAGAGCTCTGTTTTTTTCTAAACGGCGAAGCCGTTTTTTGTTCAGACTTTTTTCGCGTCCTTTTTATTGAAAGTGGTACGATTTGGTCTATGTTGTGTGTGGTATGTCCACTGCCCACCCAATTTTGTTTGCGAAAAAACGGAACATTAGAAATGCGTATTTCTGTTCAGGTTATGCCCAAGCTTTGGTCTAAGTTCATTATTTGATGGCAACACACTAGCGTGTGTCTAGATTTAGCATGTATCAGCTCGATGGATAGTGGATTCTGTATTGTTGCAGGCAGATGCAGTAACATGCAAACAATCGCAGAAACAATTCAACTGGCTTCCCGAAGCCCGCATTGAAGAAGAAGTCATTCAGTCATGTCGGCTACCCGATTTTGAGGCTGCAGGCCTCAAAATTAAAGACTTCACGCCCTGTGTTTTAAAACTGAAAGATTTAAGAAAAAATCGGGACCATTTTCATTTTGGTTCTCGGCAACGAGTTAAAACGGTAACAAAGAAGATACCACGACAATGTTACTTTCCCCGCGCCCGAGCATCGTTGCATTTTGTTCGAGTAAGCTATAAGCCGATCTTCTGCGCCTCGCGTATTGTTGCACCATTGTTACATGTTGTAGTATTGAACATTTTGATATTGTTAGCCGCTCCTCGGCCTCCAGTCCAGTTTTTAAAAATTCTCGTGCGCAAACGAACTCTAATAAGCACTGCCTGCCAGCCGTGCTAATTAAAGGAAGGTTGCTGAAGGAAGTTGACTGGCCATACGCGGACGCCGTTGTTGTGATAATGCTCCCATGTTCCTGTTCTCTAATATAAAATACCATCTAGGTGATAAACAAGTGGATGAGTTAAATTATCCGGGCTTTGGGACCTTAATGAAAAGACTACTTACCTACGGCTCGGCAGAACAATCGGCTTTGCTCGGCCAGTGCTGGGCATTGGATAGTGTGGTTTCCGTTGACGCTGAACTAACCAACAACTTGGGTTTCAAACAGCGGCATGCATCCATCATCGTTGAAACAACTCCCAAGGGAAGCTTTACCTTCGCCATTCTATTGAAACATGTCATGGGGTTTTTCGAAAATTTTGATACGCTTATTTACGGTACTAACCACGTGCTCACACTCATGCGAGCGAGTAGTACAAATGCCATCTTCAAAGTTGCGGCAACAGCCAATGGCAAAGTCGTTCTGAATAGCATCAGTTGGCACATACCGCATGTCACCGCTTCGGACGAGCAAAAACTTAAACTCTACAATCTCATCGACCATGGAGCGACCGTGGATTTAGGATTTAGGCACTGGCACTATGACAGCTGCGAACTCCCTCAAAACACCAGCTTTACCTGACTACTTCCGCGGTCGAGAAACCTAGGTGGATAGTTCTAGCTTTTCAAACTAACAGACAGGACTCTTTAGTTAAAAACCCAGCCATGTTCGACCATTGTTGCATGACGTCCACGTCACTCTAAATTCCGAACGTTTTCCATTGGAGAGTACGTCGGTCCGTACAGAATGGCGCAGCAATTCAGGCAGCTGTGCTACGACACCAATGACTTGAGTTTCGATTTGCTGCAGTTCAAGAAAGCCTATCCTCTCGTGGTGTTGGATTGTTCAAAACAGTCCGAGCGGCTTCAGTCGAGAATCGTGGATGTTCAAGTTAGACTTAAATTTAGAGCAGCCGTACTAGCTATTACTACCTGTTATGCTCTATTCATTGGTCACAGGAAAGAGAATCTAAAGTTGGACAGAGGCAAAGTGGAAGTTGTTTATTAAATAATAAAAAAGAATAGGGCACTCAAAACAAGATCTCGAAAACAGAAAGGTGGCTTTTTGCCGTTGGCATTGCTAGGACCCATTTTACCGACATTGGAGGCTTGGCGGGAGGAAATGCGGGGGTGGTATCTGCTATAAAAAAGGCACAAAACGATGCACAAATTTTATCGAAACTCGTGCGACATCACAAGCAAGTGGAGGGTTCCGGGTCGAAGAAGAGAAAACCAAACAAAAAAAAAAAGCAAAAAAAAAATTGTCCCATGGCAAAGGTATTTATTTAAAGCCACCAAAGGTTTAATCGACTTTAATAAACCTTTAATGAATTTTGATTTAAATGCATTGGCTAGAGTAATGAAAATTCCGAAATTAGAGGTAGTTTTAGTAAAGACACACTTTCTTTAAAACTTAGGCCTACTGGTGAAAATGGAATCTTAAACTTGGAAGATTTCCATGATGGAAACGGGATTCACTGGGTCGTCCATTCCACCATTGCGGGTGAACCCTGTTATTTCGATAGTTTTGGTAATATGGGTCCTCCCCAGTCCGTGGTTAATTACTTGGGACCGGGAATTAAATACAATTACGAACGCGTACAAAACCTTGAGCAGATTTGGTGCGGACACTTTTGTTTATTTTTCCTAAGTAACTTCTCTAAGATTCGTAATTACGAAGCTGTTTTAGACAGGATGAGATGAGTTGAAAGGTTACGTGCAAATCTAACTGAAAATAAGTGTCTTCTGTTTGAAAATCTTTGAGTGTGTGTACTGCGATGGCCGAATTATTTTCTATTTCGTAAGGAGTGTCGAAAATGGTGGTTGTTGAATGCTCGTCCTTTATTTTAGTAATCAAAAAGGTTTTCGTTCCTGCTGTACATTTAGCAACCAGTTCTATGCTCGGATAGCTGCAGTGTAAAATTGCTTTACGAATTAAACCAGAACTTGTACTTGTGTAGCTTGAAAACGGTCCTGAATTTACGATCCAGTCGACTTCTTTAGCCAATGGGCTTTACATGCAGAAACTGATTATCGTGAAACAATTATCGTGCACAAATTTTTTGTAGCTGCATCACTTGGTAAAGTAGGTTGACTTAGATTTCTAATTGATTTGTTCGTGGCATCGAAGTATACCTTCTGCTCGTCTTGTATCAAACAATTTTTGTCAATGAATACTTTATTGGCTGCATGACTTGGTAAAGTTGGTTCACTTAGATTTCTAATTGGTTTGTTCGCGGCGTTGAAGTATGCTTTCTGGTCATCTTGTATCAAGCAATTCCTGTCGATGTAAACCTTAGAAACAGCGTCACTAGGTAAAGTAGGTTTGCTTAGATTTCTAATCGGCTTGTTCATGGCGTTGAAGTATATTTTCTGATCGTCCTGTAATAAACAATTCCTGTCGACGTAAACTTTTGTTGCCGCGTCAGCATCATGCCGTGGGAAAGCTATGTCTTTAATTTGCTTTTTCTTCGCATAAAAATTCCCGTCAACCCCATCTAAGTACAAAGTATTTTTTCGATGCTAGAAATGGTGGAAGCCAACTCGTCGGCGAGAAGACTAAAGACTTGATGCAATTCGGTTTTAAGTTTTTGAACGTCCGTTGTCAGTGGACCAATCTGAGAATAATTGACGGCGTCTTCAGATTCGATGGCGGTTCCTACTTTAATTAAACGTTTGCTTTGCATATCATAGTTGCTTTCGGGGGTTAAAACAAACCCTAGTCCCTGCTGTCCTCTCGGACCAACTCCTGTCAGTTCACCCCCTCCCCCTCGTCCTTTTCAATGCTTGTCCAAATTTATTGACTGACATCTTTTTTTTTTATACACGAAATTTCAAAACTGTGCTTCCCCTTCGATAAGGCTTTTTTTCAATATCTACATATATAATACGGAGCAGGCGGCCAAGTCATCGGCCTCGCCATTCCATTATACAATGAAGTACCCTACCCTGTAGTGCCATCTGTTGACGGGATTCGCCTCCAAATACGGGTTGGGAAACTTTTCCAACATCTTCGAACAGATGGCGCCACTTACCAAACCTGCCATGTCGCCGTCTATTGACGGCCTTGGACTACAAGTTCGGGGTATAACACTTTTTTCCAAAGTCTTCGAAGAGATGGCGCCACTTACCAGACCTGCCGCACCATTTTTGGATCGTGTTTTGGTATTGTTGTGGTAATAAAGCGGCCAACAAAGTTTTAGTCGCGTGGACTGTGCCATTGTCGGCGTTTGAACTAAAAAAAAAAAACATGTGTCTACTAAACCAGACAACTTTAAACCAAACGACGATTGGTTCTTAATTTCGAGGCCCCCATATTGGCGGCCTGATACGATGGAAAGGCGCATTTATTTCCTAAATGTTCACTCCCAGAAAGGAGTTGAATTGTTTTTAAGTTGGCGGCAAAAATCGTTGCTTGCAACAATGTCACAATGCACGGTACCGAGGTGAATTGTTTCAAAGGATGAACTTAAACATAGGGTTACTTGCTTACTGAATGCTGGTTTTCTCAGGGCTTTTTTAGCCTTCAGTCAAACATACGCATGCGACTTTTCCGGGGCTGCACCAAAGGGGAAATGTCACGGGCGGCATTTTCGGGGTGCTGGGGAGAGGGTGCCAGGGCAAGTGTGTGTGGTGAGCAATGCGCGCTACCGAAGTGAATTGTTTCAAAGGATTAACTGAAACATGGGATTACTTGCTTACTGAATGCTGGATTCTCAGTGATAGGTTTTTTTATAGTCAAACACACGCCAGCGACTTTTCCGGGGCTGCACCAAAGGGAGAATGTCGCGGGCGACGTTTTCGGGGTGGGAGAGGTGGCCAAGCATGTATGGGGGACACGTATGCGAATCCGGGAGGAGGCAGGAGTGTGGGTATTGGGGGTTAAAGTTATAGTAGGGGAGAGGGCATATGTGGGAACCATTCACGTGTTCGGTCTTTGGTTTGATAAATTTAAAACTAAAGACCAAACACCTGGAGGTTGGCGGGGGGGGGGGGGGTGAGCAGCATGCGCACGGGCACAACTAGTCTACTAATATAATACCCAAACCCGGAATTAATAAGCATCAGCAGAGTTACAATTTAAAGTACCTTTTTATTTTCATTCTTTGTGCGCATGCTATGTTATTGCTACCTTGCTTAACAATTCTTGGTACACGTGTTGTGTTTCCAAATTTCGTCTAAACAGTTGACTGTTGGTGAGCAAAATGAATGAATCTGTGTTTCAGATAAACGCATATAGTTTTAAACCAAACTAAGCTACGTTTTTAATTGCGAGGCCAGCAGGCCTCGAAATTGGCAGTTATTAACGGTAGAATGGCTTATTTATTTCCCAGATGCAGGCTTCCAAACCTGAGTGGAATTGTTTCAGAGTAAGCAGCAACAATCGTTGCGTGCATGAGTGTTGTTACTCGGTAAATGAACAAAAATTAGAATTGCAACAATTATTCCGCCAATGTGCCCTCTTTTGTTCTTAAAGATAATACACATGAATTGTTTCAAAGTTGGCGAAAACAATCACGCAGATTAACAAACAGCAGGTGCTTGCATACTGAGAGATGATGAGGGAAGAAGGGAGAAGGGAAGAGGGATGGGGAAGGGCAAGGGAGCATGAGAAGGGGATTTGCCTACTGAATGCGCACATCAAGCAGAAGGGGGAATGTGGGCAGGTGCTGGGAGGGGGCGGACTGTTTAGGGGGTTTAACAAATTTATAATCCAGCTAGCATATATACTAAAAGGAACAACCTCAAATTAAATAATAAGCACACAAAAATGTCTCAACCATCCTGGCAAACACATCTTTCGAATCTCTTACAAAAAAAACTTGCTGAAAATTAAAAATGAGAAAGGAACCAAGATTAACAATGGTGTAAAGTTTTCCTTGTCTCCTTCCATTCAGTTTAAAGATTTAAAGGGTTCGGGGAACCCCATTTCGGACGAAAAATCAAAATATAAAGGTTGGATTTCACCCAGCGACCCTGAAACTTAAAAAGTGCTGAAAAATCTTATGCGATACATCTGTAAAAAACCAGAGGTCCAGTTCGAAGAGGAAAAACCCGTACCCATGACTATGTTTAATTATCCAAATTCTATGCATAAGGCATACCCTTGTTACCCCTCTTTTGAAAAGGTAAATGCAGGAAATGGCGATAAACCACTCTGCCTTAGAACTAGGATACACGAGAATATTCACAAAACTAAAAAGAAACAAAAATGTTATCGACAAACTCTGGTTTAACTTGCCATCTTACAATGCTATAAACTTGACAGAAGTCACTGGAAAAATTACAGCAGTGTATGCCACCAATGACACTCCCAGCAACATGAAATTATGGTGCAATGTAGACTTTGGAGTAGCTCTTTCCAGCATTCCCAGCGACAAATTTTCCGATGAAGACTTTATGGGTTTGGTAAATGTGTAAATTTTTTTTTTAAATATGGTAATTAAAAAAAGCTATGGAAATTAAAAACTATGACTCTTTCGTGTCTAAAAAAGAACCTAAAAATCATCCATTTCTACCTTCGAATATTAGATGTTTAATTATAGGGCCTGCAAATTGCCGACAAAGTAATTTACTGTTTAATTTCATCTGTAATGAAAGATGCCTCGACTATGACCGTTTATTTATTTACAGTAACACTTTATGCCAGCCTAAATACAAAGATTTGTAGTCTATATTTGCTGAAATTGAGGAAAAAATAGGATGGGATGTCGCATTTTTTCACGATCCTCAAATAGATTTAATTCCGCCCGAAGACCTGGACCCAAAGTTTTTAAACCTGTTTGTTTTTGATGAGTGCCTTTTAGACAAACAAAAAAACATCGAACGTTTCTTTGCCCAAGGCCCTCATTCAAATGCCGACCTTTTTTATTGCAGTCAGTCCTACACAAGAATTCCAAAACAAGTAGTCAGAGATAATATAAATTTATTAATCCTTTTCTCCGTGGATGAGTTAAATTTAAAACATATTTATGATAATCATGTTGGTCCTGACATGGAATATTCAGACTTTAAAACATTGTGTCAAAATTGTTGGAAAAAGCCTTATGGGTTTTTATCAATTAACAAAACATTTAAAGGATATATAAACGTTCGTTTTTACCTATTAAACAAAACAATGGAGACAAAACGAGAAATCGCAAAACTCAAAAGACATTTAACTAAAAAGTTTTTAAATCGACGTATGGGTGAGAGAGAGCAAGAAGAATCACTACAAGAATTCCTCGGTGCAGCCACGCAAACTATGCCGATTAAAAACACTCTAGCCACTCAAACTATCCCGATTAAAAACACTCTAGCCACGCAAACTACCCCGATTAAAGCGTATAAACAGGAAGAAAGTGACGAGGATGACTACGATTCATTGGGTTTATCACCGTCCCCTGCAGGTAATCCTAGTAAGAAGACATTGCCGACCTCTCTCGATTACAGTCTCGCCGAATATTCAAGTCCGGCTGAAGCTCCTATAATGCGAATTCCTCCCGAGTCCAAAACCGAGTATGCAACTACAAGCACCGGTCCTAAACTCCCCCCTGTCCGAACTCCATTTACCAGGCAACCAATACTGAGACCCGGGAACAAAACTGGAAGAAAGGTTGGCTCGAGGAGATCCGGGAATTAATAAACTTGATGAAGCGTGCAAGGAACACGATGTAACTTACTCAGAGAGCTCGGACTTAAAAGATCGGCATGCCGCGGATGAAGTTCTAATTTCCAAAGCTCAAAGACTGAGAGATGATCCTTCTCTGGCATGGAGGGAAAAACTAGCCGCTTTGATTGTTAAGAAAATCATGAAAACAAAACTAAGGTTTGGAATGGGAAATAAAAAAAAATGGATCAACTCGTAAAAGAACTTCACAAGCCAACGCGAAAAATATTTTCTAAGACAGAAAGTGATTGTACTGAGCCAGAACGATCTATGGCAGGCTGACTTGGTGGAAATGATGCCTTATGCTAACTTAAATAAAGGTTTTAATTAGGTACTAACCTGCATTAATGTCATGTCCAAGTTCGCTTGGGCCGTTCCCCTTAAATCTAAGTCTGGTATAGACATTATGGAAGCTTTCAAGAAAATACTCGCCGGAGCGATACCTCCTAAAAATTTGCAAGTCGATTTAGGTAGTGAGTTCTACAACAAAGACTTCAAAGCCCTACTCAAGCGGCATAACATCAACATGTACACCTTTGGGCATAAAAAATGATCGTACTGTATAGAGGTTCAAGCAGCCCGACAACAATGTAAACTTTTTCATTGTTGTAAAATGTAAATAATAACATAGGTCACTGAAGGCGGAAGGTAATCTCCATTATTGATGCCAAAGAGTGGCATTGTTGAATGGCATTGTATAAAGCCCCAGTATAACGAAAACGATCATTTTTTATGCCCAAAGGTGTACATACAGTATTGAACAATGAAATTTAGACAGAAAAATGTTGGCTTCTGTGCTAAGCGCCTTTATGGATTACTTCCTCCAGAGTGTGAATGGCTGCGAAAATTCGATTGTTTTAATGTATTCGTTTCAGAATTGATGAATAGCCATATTTCATGTTGCAGGTTGGATAATGATAAACTGTTACGACGAATAATTACAACATTAAGTCCGTTTTAGCTGTTAGACACTCTAGGAGACGAGTCCACTTCTCGCATGCGGGTAGAGCCGTTCGAAGTTACCAATGACATGCCTACTGAGCTTTAGTAATTTAGTCTGGATAGGATAAGGCTTGTTGCAGTTTAAACATTGGCGTAATGCACTTTTGTCCTTCGTGGATATAAGAAAATAGTGTTAATGACTTTACTTTGGGAACTAATATTCACCGACAAAATGCAAGCTGCAAATGAAAACTTAGTTTTCTTTTTTCTTTAATTATTGGCTGAACCAGCAATGGAATAACTAAGGGGGGGGGGAGGAGACTGGGGGCAATCCCCGCCCCAAACCAATCAAAAATAAAAGAGGGGTTGGGGGTTGCATTCGGTGAAGTGAAATTCGCCACACACAAGTTGATATTGGAAGCATTTTCCGCAAGGTTGAATTGTCCCATGTTTTGTGACCCAATTGTCGTGAAACGTTCAGTTCCAAACTTTAACTTTAATCCCTAAGCTGACGACTGAGGCAACCACGTAACGGAGAGGGGGCGTGGAATACAAGGTCACAGAAACATCAATGTGGTCGGTATTCGTTCAACCAGATCAGTTTACAGTTTCTTAATGATATTCAATTCAACTTCATTCAACTTATAGTTGGAACTAGCGCGGTATCTGATCACTTCGAACTCTAAGTTTCTTTTTTGATTGATGAAAATATTCAACTCAGGAGATTCATTTCTCGGCATGGTCCCTCGGACACTACTCAATCAGACCGTGCTTCGCGTTAGGAAAGGGAGGGGGCAGAGAGTTTGTGCGGGAAGCAAAAACATTGTAAAACCTCTAATAATCACAGCCAGAAAATGAAACTCCGGATGTGGATTAGACTAACATAAAGACTGAAAAAAAAATCAAACGATAAAAGAAGCCGCGAAAAAGAATGGCCACGGAAATACCTGAAACAAACCGTTTACTGTTTTGTTTTGTTTTTCTTTCTTGCAGGTTGGGGTGGGGGGGGGGGGGGGTTGAGGCTTAATGCCGTGTCGACACCAGGACATTAGTGCCAACCTCAGTCACAGTGCAGTAGTCCAGGTTCTCACTGCACCACACATTAGAGATATTAAACCTTGGTTAGGTAAGAAATTTCACTAGGAACGGTTCTTTCCTTCTGCTTTTTCTTTCATCATCCTCTTTTCCTCGGATTGTTTTCCTTCGGCTATTCTTACGGTTATCTCCGACGTTTTATTTTTAATTTTTACGGCATATTTTTTCAGTTGCAATAGCATATACAGTATTGTATTTATTTTGCGGTCATTATTTATTCGTTTATTGAATTTTGCAACTTCGTAATATTTAAGGATTTCCCATAACTAGGCATGATTAATCGATGTACACTTGTAGTTTCCCCTTCCAACCTATCTAAATTTCATTGTCCAATACTGTACACTACGTAATCTGAGAAAAAAGCGAGCGTGGTAGAACGTTTCAACAGAACGCTGAAAACTCAAATATGCATTATCGACGAGTTAGTTTCCAAGTACAATAACACGGTTCATTCCACCATAAAACTGAAACCTAGTGAAGTAACCAAACGTCACGAATCTCTGTTGATACGAACTAGTACTAAACGGTTGTTGAAGAAACCCAAATTTGCCGTAGGAAATAAAGTCAGGATTTCTAAAGTAGAGAAAATTTTCGATAAGGGGTATTTGCAAAATTTTACTAACGAAGTTTTCACGATCCGTAAAGTAAAAAAAAAACCCAACCTGTTACTTATCTTCTAAAAGACTAGTCGGATGAACTGGTGCTAGGCGGTTTTTACGAACCAGAACTTCAAAACATTCTAGTTCCGATTTGTTTTTAGTAGAAAAAGTATTACGTAAGAAGAAAGTAAAAGATGGGAAAATGAAATACTTTGTTAAATGGAAGGGATATGACACCAAGTATAACAGCTGGACAGATAATATTAGCAGTCTTAAATAAATGTTGACTTTTCACGCAATCAATGTAATCAACAATATTATTTTTTTAAAGTTCCTTATTTTAAAAATTTCTTTATTTTTTTTCCTATTAAATATTTTATGGTATCTTAAAATTTTTATTTTTAGGGACCTTTTTTAAGGTCCCTAAAAATAAAAATTTTAAGATACCATAAAATCTTCTTTCTCTAGGTTTCAAAAATGGGAAAAAAATACTTTCACCTGTATTTACTGTCCGGAGGTATTTTCTAGACAACACCAGCTGAGAAACCACCTCCGTTCTAACCATCCATCCGAAGACGAAGAATGTGCGTGTGTTAGGTATTGACTGCCTGATTCTTTGAAGGATCACTCCTGCCTATTGCGTGATGCAGGTCTTGATCATCAGTTCTATGAAATGGAAGTGATTGAAGAGTTCGACCTGGTGTCAGTGCGTTTGGCCCTGCATATGCTGTTGTTCATCTGCCTGGATCAGCTTGTAAATTGTAAAGTGCAGATCTGTTTGGGATGAAGTTTGTCAGAGACACTACTATAATTCAAACTGGATTTTGGTCAAGGTACACCGAACTTTACAACTCGAACGATATTCCCGCTCTAGTGGACAAAGCTTTTAATAAGATCCAGCAGTCCAACGACTCTTTCGCCGATTGAGGGAGTGGATGGGTGATTTCTAGCATAAATAACTTAGCCGTGAGGGTGGCTAGATATCAACCATTACGAGTTTCATCTTACATTCAACTCCCGAAGGGTTTAAAACGTAAGGCTTGGATGTTAATCAATGTACAAAACTTGAATGATGAAAAATGTTTCCTGTACTCTGTACTAGCTTCTGGCTTGGAAATGTATAGCCTCGATCCTGAAGATTACTGGGAATTTGAAGAGATGCTCGACACTTCCATGCTGACCATCTACTTACTCACGCATTACTGCTCCATTAGGTGCATTGAAGATTTTCTATGCCACCATGGTTCGGGATCAAACGCTAAATTCTATTGCCGAAACTGCTTCGCTGGATTTGGAAGAGATTGGATGCTACTAGCTCATAGAAACGAATGCTTCAAAATCAACCCTGCACAATCACTCAGATTCAAGAATCCCGAAGAAAACTTTGTGGAATTTCAGCAGTTCAATCGCAAAAACACCTTCCCCTGAATAGCTTACGCTGACTTTGAGTGCCTGTTTCGACCCATCAAAACCGTTCACCCCGACCCTTCCACGAGCTCGTCTACTAAAATTCACCTGCATAAACCTTGTAGTTTTGGATATGTTGTGATAGGCCAGGACGGGGAAATTGTTAGCCGAGATTACTACTTGGGACTGGACGCCGTTGATGTTTTTTACGAGCGCAAGGTTATAGAAAGCCAAGATTATGATGAATTGTTGTCAAACGTTAAACTTTAAATCTCACAGTGAAAGAAACAGTCGACTTCTACAATGCCACCGTTTGCCATTCAAACCCTTCCACAAATTTCTGCGAAGAGTGAGCATAAAGTCAGAGACCATTGCCATGTCAACGGAAAATACAGGGGAACCGCTCACTCAAAATGTAACTTGAGTGCTAGAAAACAAAGAACCATCCCGGTCATATTCTACGGTCTGGAGGGTTACGACATGCATTTATTAGTACAAGCAGTGCACAAATTCCCTGGAAAAATAGACGTCATCGGTTGGAATGCTGAACGGTTTCAGAGCATGACAATTATGACCAAGAAAATGAACCGTGAATGTATGGAATGCTCTTAGCGCAGAAACGGTGAATGCTCGAAATGTGATTGAATTTCGTAGAATGATAAATAAGCAGTTCTTTAATCGCTTCTTGAAGAGGACGCCGTAATTGTAAAAGAGTTTCAATTTGAAGTCCCGGTGTTAGCGCCTCACACCCCTTCCAGTAACCATCCACGAATGGTGGTAATTTTCATTTTTTTTTTAATATTATATGTTATTACTTTTATTATCTTTATTAACATTGACAATTGAGTTTAGCCAGGCTTTAAACTTGACGTATTATTTTATTATTTTTAAAGAAACATTGACAATGATACCGGCTTTTCCCCCTCACTTGTCCTTCACGTTTGGCGATGCCATCGGGGACCATTGTGTCCCTGGTCGGTCTAACCTTGGTGGTAAGGCATTCGTGGCCCCGACCCATTACCATCAACCCTTCCTCTGCAGCCGAGCCATCCTTTTCATTTTAAACTTTTAAATTGTTTAACTTTTTTGTAATTTATATTATTTTATTAATTTGAAAATTCGGATGGCAGTTAGTGACCACCAGGTCCTTGCCATTCCGGTTGCGTCTGCAACAAACCTATATTATTATTATTATAAAATTGGAGTAAGTCTCCATTTCATAGACAGCGTTTATTTCTTAAAAGCCTCTCTGGACACTTTGGTTGGAAACCGTAAAGATGGTAAATTCCCTATTCTCAAAGCTGCCTTGGAGTCGGGATTAAAGTCAAAGTGGTTTGACGAAAACACAACTACAGAAAATGCTCTGAATCTTTTGACTCGGATGGGAGTTTACCCCTACGAACACGTGGCGGACATGACCATTTTTGACAGCGAAACTTTACCTACAAGACGCTCTTTTTTCTCACAGTTAAAGGACAAAGACTTGGCTATAGAAGAATACGTACGAGCTTTAAATCTCTGGTGGAAGATGAGAGTCAAAAAGTTTGGTTCTTACCATGAAATTTATCAAATGACTGACGTTTTTCTGTTAGCCGACGTGTTTGAAGATTTCCGAAAACAATGTGTTGAAAACAATAAATTGGACACCTGTTATTATATTTCAACACCAGGGTTCGGTTGGTCCGCCCTCCTAAGAATGCGCAAGTCCAAATTAGAGTTATTCACTCAAGCCGGCAAACACAACCTGATCACTCGCTGCATTTGAGGCGGTGGTTCATTCATAGCTGAGAGGTACGCTAAAGGCAACAACAAATACTTACCTGGCAACCAATTTGATCCTAGTGAACCTACCAGCTACATCATCGACCTAGATATGAACAACTTGTACGGTTTGGCCACGAGCGATCCTGTCCCCTACGATGGGTTCTGGTACCTAACCAAGGAAGAGATTCGAACTTTCGACGTTGAAATCGTACCAGACGATTCGGACGTTGGTTACATTCTAGAAGTTGATCTCGATTATCCTCAGGAGTTGCACGACTGTCCCCATGACTATCCCCTAGCTCCAGAGAAGTTGGAGACCAGGGAAGAGCTAGTGTCCCCTTATTCTATAAATCTAGCGAACCATGTCAGACACAAGATTAAACCCAATACCAAACTGGTTCCAAATCTGTTACATAAGAAGAAGTACGTTGTGCATTACCGTAATTTGAAATTTTACCGACTTCAGGAGGTAATTCTCTGGCACATACAAAGAATCCTGGGTTTCAACCAGAAGCACTAGATGAAAGAATACATTGATTTTAACACCAGCAAGAGACAGGAGTCGACCCAACCATTCAAGAAGGACTACTTCAAATTATTAAATAATTCGGTGTTCGGTAAGACCATTGAAAATAAACAGAACCGACTCAACGTCAAACTTTGCACAAACATTAAATCTGCCCCGAAGTACACGTCTCAGCCCCACGCCGATTCCTTCAACATCCTGCACAAAAACCTGGTACAAATTAATTGGCGTGCATGCAGCATAATGTGTGATCTTCCAACATATTTGGGATTTTCTATCTTGGAGCTGTCTAAATTAGCCATGTTTCAATTTCACTACGATTTCATTCAGCCAAAGTACAGTGAGCGAGCCAAGCTCCTTTTTACCGACACAGACAGCCTCTGCTATCACATCGAAACCCAGGATTTATACGAAGATATGCTGCAGGACCGTGAGTGATTTGATACGAGTAATTACCCTACAGATCACAAACTTTTCTCCACGACCAACAAACAGGTCTTGGGGAAAATGAAAGAAGAGATGGGTGGAATCCCCATCTTGGAGTTTGCAGGTTTACGTTCCAAGATGTACGCTATCAGAGCTCCGGACCATGAAAGCCAAGGGCATTCAGTCTGGATTCGTAAAAAAAAAAAACAGTTGTATTTCGACGACTACAAGTCCGCATTGATGTCAAAATCTCCACCTCAGAAGGGAACTCGGGCGAAAATTGCTAGCGTTGGCCACGAGCTAAGTACGGTGAAAATTACCAAGTACCTGCTCTCACCCTACGACGAAAAACGTTTCGTGCCGGACGATGGTAAAAACGCTCTTGCCATTGGACATTACCGCACAGGAGCAAAATACTGGGATGTCGAAGACTTCGACTCTGAGGTGGATGTTATTAGTGACGAGGAGCATGAAGAGAGTGTCAGCCTAGCCCGTGAAGAGCTGGTTGCTGAGCAATTGGGTGAGGTGAAACGATTGGAAGAAAAACCCAAAGCTGCAAGAAGACTTGATTTGTCCCTGAATCGTCAGCAAAGAGCGGAAGAGGGCATAGCTAGAAAGAGACGGGTGGAAATAGAAACCCGGACCTCGATGCACCCTGAACTGAAAAAGTTTAGATTAAAAAAAGATGCAGTCGCCAAACGAAAAGCACTCACCAACAAAACTGAACCGCAATGTAAAGATCGTTTGACAAAAAAGGCAGTGTATAAAAGAAAAGTGTAATCAGAAGAAAGTGAGTCGCAACGTAAAGAAAGTGGCAAAAAAAGTGGCCGCTTATAGGAAAAAGCTGCAGACGCATGGCAAAAAAAAATAATGAACCTTATCAAATCATGTGGATTATGCCTATGAGGGAAACCACATACAATAAACGTGCCTAGCACTTTACCTCCTGGATGTGTCTGAAATATTTTTATCTACTAGTAGGACATGTTAAATCCTAAGGTGGTGTGGAAAAGAGTGCATGACCCAGTCTGTTTTATGATTTTGAACCATGGGTGAAAGCCCACACTTTTCCAATTATGAATTAGGCACCCGCAAAGGTAAAGTGGGTGACCAAATCACATTCACACACTTGAGGTCAAAGGTCGAGTGGATCTTGGAAACACTCACATGGGAAAATAGCCGCACTTCCGGTTTGCGTTAACGTCGCCATTTTGCACTTCCGTTTGCACGAACACAGCTGAGAAGTATCAAAAGTCACAAAAAAGGTAGCAAAAAGCACTTATCCACCCTCCTCCAGATGGATGAAAAAGACCGCTATCTTGGAAAATGGGGGCACTTCTGGTTTACATGGACGGCACCATCTTGGGAAATGACGTCACTTCCGGTCACGTGACTTCCAGTCTAAAGATCAAAGGTCATTAGGGTGGGGGTGTCTATGACCAAATCGTACTAATATACTAATTTTGACCTTTGACCTTTGACCTTTAATATTTGACCTTGACTTTTAATATTTTACCGTTGACCTTTAACATTTGACCTTGACTTTGACCTTTGACATTTAACTTTTGACCTCTATGGGCGGCCATCTTGGAAAATATTGGCACTCACAGGGGCGCCGCCATCTTGGATAATGTTTGCACTTCCGTTTGCACGGACACCGCTCAGAGGTATCAAAAGGACTCAAAAAGTTAGCAACAAGCACTTTTTTCTACCCTCCTCCAGATTGATGAAATGGCCGCCATCTTCGAAAATGGCCGCACTTCCGGTTCCCGTGGGTGCCGCCATTTTGGAAAAGGACGTCACTTCCGGTTGCCATGGGTGCCGCCATCTTGGAAAATTACGTCACT
Source organism: Lithobius niger (assembly GCA_023313725.1). Taxonomy (NCBI): domain Eukaryota; kingdom Metazoa; phylum Arthropoda; class Chilopoda; order Lithobiomorpha; family Lithobiidae; genus Lithobius; species Lithobius niger. The sequence goes on along the minus strand of JAHWFP010109360.1, from coordinate 452 downwards.
TTCGGTATGACGTCACTTCCGGTCTAAAGGTCAAAGGTCATTGGGGTGGGGGTGTCTGTGACCAAATGGTATTTCTATGCTACTGACAGTATTTTACCAAAATCGTTCTTCTTTGTGATAAAGTAGCGACCACGCTCGCAACGGAGTAACATGTCCAGTAATTCGGAGGCGTTATTATTTAGGTGGAACAAAAGAGTCCGAAGATAAGTCCGGGCCATTATGGGCAGGAAAGTGGAACAACCTGAGAAAAATGAGCTTTCATTGGGTAAAATCGTCTATGGAACGGATATCCCAAATTCCTTTACAGGTCTTTTTGCAGCATCCTCTCAACAATATATATTCTATGGTGCCCACTTCCGGCAATATGGCGTGTGTAACTTTCCCGTACGCTTTGTACAGCAACTTTTTTTCTTAGATGGATTCGTTTGTTACACTCCAAAGCATTACAAGAG
>JAHWFP010109359.1:0-50778 GCA_023313725.1 Lithobius niger | reverse complement strand
CTGCAACACGTAGGAGTGAAGCCTTAATTTATACGCCTTTTGGACCACCAAATATTTCGATCTATTATACCAAAATTATTCTGCAACATACGTAAGTCAATGTATTTACCACCAATACTTTTCCCTAATCCTTAAGTCCGGCCAACCGCAAATGTAAAACCGCAAGGGTTATTCCGTGTGTAAGTCGGGCGAGCATAAAATTGCAATCTCCACCGCAATAAAAACCCAATGGAACCAAATAACCAGCGTCATTTTTACATGCCAAGCCATAACATCAACTACCACTGAACACCCGTCAATACAATGTGTTCTGTGTAAGTAAGAAGAAGATTCAGAAGAATTGATGGAGAAAGTCAACAACTGGAGACAAGAAATTATGATTAATGCAGAGGAGAAGGTGGAAGGTGAACTACTGCTTTTAGATGTGCGGATTAGGAGATTAGAAGATGGGAGATTGGAGTATGAATACTACGTGAAACCTCTGGTTATGGACAGGGCTACTCCCTTTTCGTCGGGGCCCACAAAAGAACAGTTGAAAACAATAGAAAAGAATGAGACGGTGCATATTGTGAGGAATGCGAGCAGTAGTGCTTTCCGACGCCACATCTTGAAAGAGCTAAAGGGAGATTTCTTAGTCTAGGACACTCTGTAGGACTTTTGAATAGATTGAAGATGAAAGCATGGGCCATCATGGCAGATGAGAAAAACAAAAAAAGAACCTGAGAATGAAAAAGAAGAAGATATGGGTGCGAGAGTAGCTCTTAACTTACCTCAAAGGTGTTAATGGCCCAGTACAGAGAATCCTCAAGCAGCATCCCCGTGTATTTCTTAAGAATGTAGAGGAAGAGGATTTCGGATGTGAGCGGAGAATTTAGGATGCAAAGCGGGTTAACACGGACATCCAAAGACGAAGAGCTGATGGGACATATTTAGAATACCAGAGAAGCCGTGTATAGAATCCCATGCATGGGCTGCGATCTATACACGGGACAATGAGAGAGACCAGGAAAGATATACATACACGTGTTGGCCACCACATGGCAAATGTGCGAAATGAGAACGAGGACAACGGCATCACAGACCACTGCATGGCTAACCAACATAAAGTAGATTGGAAGAGAACGAGAACACTCCTGAAATAGAATTCTGCCCCTAACCCCCATCTTCGATGCCTAGAGTACATTGTAATCCAGCAACACGAGAGGAATGTCTATAAATTAATAAATATCCAAGGGCCAGCACTCCCTAGAGTTTCTTAACTGGTAACCAAAGACCTGAATGTGTAACTTGACAGAGCAGGTGCGATTGTTGTCTCTACAAATGCAGGAGGTTTAGGTGCGAACCAAATTCAAAAACGTTAGTGTGCTCATGTGTGTTTACAATGTTGCGATGTAGAAGTCCGCAATTTTATCTTAAGCTTGATGAAGCCCAACAGCCGGTAGTTGGACAAAATTTGCTAGACTGTGAAAGGTCTTTTTTGTGGAACTGCACATTAATTTTGATTGTTGCTGTTTCTGAACAAAATGCGTGTGATTTCCGAACACTTTTTCTGTATTATAAGGGCAACCCTCTCCAATGTCGGTCGCCACTCACCATTTGGCGAATTAAAATCAATCGTTGGCGACTTGGCATTTAGCCCTACTCGCCAAAACAGCGAATAAGCAACAGAAAATTGTGCTCAAATAACGATATCTTGGGAACCATATAAGCTAGCGACGAACGGTTTGCGGCGTTATGCTCAGGTTTACAAAGGCTATACAACAGCCATTTTTGTAACAGTAGTGGGGTAAAAGAAAATTTTACAACTCTATAAATGCATAAATTGGAGAAACCATGCATTGTGCAAGATGTTTTTGGTGTGGTGAGTACTTTTTAAGGTGTGGCCAAGTGGCGAATGCAACTGGAATGACATTCGAGGGGGTTGTATAAAGATCTATTCACATATATACCAAAGACTACAGTGATTTATAAAAAATACCAATAAGAATGTACTGACCAGTTATTTTCCCCCCCACCAAACCGATAAAGCCGCTAAAAATTAATTAAGTGGTTCTCAGGAGTGGTACTAAAAAAAACTTGATGCGAGTGGAGGATTTTTTTTTTTTTTTACATTTTGTTTGCAGTTTTTCAGATGTGGTCAATGGCATTTTTTTTTACTAAACGAAACAAAATCAACAGCTTACATTTTGTTGTGGAGTAGAAATTTTTTTTTTTTTTAATGCCAGGATCAGTGTATAAAAGTTCCAGATGTGATAAGTCACTCGTTAGATAAGAGCCAAGTTGTTGGTTGTGACATGCCTCTGAACGGTCCTTTGATTCGTTTCGAGGCGATCATGTGAACGGAGCAGTGAGCTGCTGTGGTCATCGGCTCCAGGTGATCGGAATCAGGAAGCGCTGATGCGTGATCGGGATTATTTTTTTTTTACGACATCATAAAAAACTAAGCCTGTGCCGGTGCCACTTTCCCTGATACCGGTGCTCGTTTACTCGATTCCGATGCCAGTACCGGTACTTTTGGTCATGTACAGATACTGTGCCGATGCCAATGCCGATGTAAAACGATAACTTAATAAAACAATACAGAACGTGTTGATATGTTAATAATTTAATGGTGTAACAAATGCAACACTTTTACAAAGAAATTGTTTGCTAAACACTTTATTGCTCAACGAGATCATGTAAACATTTTATACTTAGAAGCTTAATCATTTACTGACTTAGTTGCAGGCTAATTTTTAGTAGTGTTAGGAACAATATGCCGTATTATTAATGTACGAAAATACGAATCTGGAAAAACACGCCAATTCCGGTACTTTTTCTGGTACCTGTTATCCGGTGCCGATCTGATACCGGTATCAGTGGTACCTGCAGCCGGTTCCGGTACCAGTATTGGTATCTGCGCAGCCTTATAATAAATGTTTCATGCGCTAAGAAAAAAGCCATGCGTGTGCTTCAGAGAACCACTTAATTAACAATTTAGTGGCTTAACAAGCCGATCAGTCTAAAAAATGTCCGATCTACCGAATGATTTTACCCATTTGAACTTCTAATACCGAAAGGTATCAATTGCAGTGAAATTCCTTTACAACTTTAGTGCACGGGTCTTTACACAAAATCATCTTAACATTACAAACAACCCGTTTAGCATGCAGTGTAAGTTAAGAAACCAAAAGAATTTTTTTGTTTTAAGACAATGCTGTAACAGAGAACCATTATAATGGGTTTCACTGTATTTGCATATATTCTACAACCAGGAATTTTTCTACTTTGACCAAGTTGAAGAGTTAGTACCTATTGCAGTTTCTGGCATGGCAAAAACAGTGCGTTCAGTAGCAACCCTATACTTTCCATGGACAGTCAAACCAACACCCTGAAACAAGAACAACAGTGAATAAAGTACTATTTCATTCATACAGCATGTCAGCTCACCAATGTTTTTAGAGCTGGTGAAGTAGTAATTTCATTATGACCAAGCAGTATTAGCGTAATCTTCGATTCAAGGTCTGTAAGCGTGTCACTCGCTAAATATCTTTCAGGCAATATAGTATATGCACATAGGTAATGACCAACAATTAAGGCTCGACCGATACCGTCGGTTATATTCAATGACACAGACACTTCAACGCAGGTACTCCCAATAAACGTATCAGAGGCAATGTTATTTTCCTTATTCAGAAATGAGTTGCTCAATAATATTCACCCTTTCTGCATGTTAATATTAGAAATAAATTTTAAAAAACAAATAAAAAGAAAAAATCCCAATGTCAAGCTATATGAGCAAGCTTGTTGCAATACCACGTTTTTTTGTCACCTGTTTTTAATAATTAACTTAAGATTTAAATTATTGGTTTGAAATTAATGCCATTGGAAAGATCTCGCAAAACAGTTTCAATGGTGAACTGGAACATCAATATCGATTAACTTTTTTGTCAAAGTTATTTGCAAAAAAAAAACCCATATTTTACCAACCCGCTAGCCAATATTGATGCCAATAATGGCATTGACCGAGTCTTACCAATACACAACACAACTTTAGTTTTTGCACACAGTTACAAGCCCCTTTAGAATATATTAACGGATTACGCAATTTTGTATAGGTTCTCGGAAGTGAGCAGGTAACACTGGATATAATATACAATATAAATCAATTTTTGTCCTGCTTTTACTTACCCCACCCATAGTGATGCCATGAATGAGTGCAATGTACGGGATTTTAAGACTTCCTGAAAGTGCAATAAATTTTTATCAACATCAACGATCAGATTTACAGTTTATCATTAAATTAATATAAAAATACCTAATTTTTTAATGACCGTTGCTTTCTTTATAACTTTTTATCATGTTTCTCTAGTGCTCCTAAACCAAATCTGAGTCAGTTTACCACAATCTCTTCAGCAGAAAAATGAACATGTACTTTGGTTCCTATTTACACGGTTTCCTAGTTGAAGAAAGGGGTTATAATCAAATAAAAATGTAATCGGTTAACATTTCTTCTACTTGACTAGGCTAGTTGAGACTTTAAGAATACCATAGCGGTTTCTATTCTAAAAGTTCATATTGTTAAAAAAATTAGTTCAGAAACTTGATGCACAATATCGGAAAGCAGGAAGCCTCACCAGATTCTTGCAAACTTTCGATAGACAGTATAATTCATTGTTAGATCTTGTTACTACAATGTTATGAGGATTACGATTCATACATGGTGCTCGGCATGGCCCACTGTCGCCATCAGGCTACTCTCCCGGTACCTTGAGAGTCTCGTGGAGAAGTATTCTCGCAGCAGAAACTAGATTCATGGACTTGAAGGTCCTTGCGTATTCATCAGGGTGGTTCTATTTTTCACATGTTGTTGGATGCCCAGGGATTTCAAGTTCTCGTAGGTATCGATCAAATGGGACATTTGATTTTAGCAGCGTTGATGTCAGGCCCCATTCAATTTCATGCTTCTGCACGGAGCTTCAAAGCCGGAGGATCAGGTTTCTGCTGTGAGACGACTTCTCTGCGAGACTCTCAACGAGACCACCGGGACAGTGGGCCTGACGGATACAGTTGACCATGCCGAGCATCATGTTGGAGTTGTGATTCCCACAATGATGTAATTTAGATTCTTTTAGCGCTACGGTGAACGCCGATCACAAGAACTTCGTTTTAACGGACAAATTTTAGAAAAAAGGTACTGAAAAAAAACACAGGCTAGTAAGCATCAAAATGGTTCCAATTCATGCCAAAACTAATGAGGAGCATTATAAATTGTTGGATGAAGGAATATTCTAGTCGATTTGGCTATGAACTTGTTCCGACGATGAATAAAAAGTGCTTAACCCAGCATGTTTTTCACCACCAGCATGAGCCAGAGAACCGAACGTTTTTTCCAGACCTAACAATAAACGTAGCAAAGCTATATGAAATTAATATTTACCTATTAAATAATTAAGGTGATATTCTTGGTTGAAAAATGCAGCTGCTTCTGGGTCTCCCTTTTTTCCGGCTTCGGTCACAGCTTGCAAAAAAAGAATACAGGTATGAAATCATAATTCATTACACTGACTGCCAAAGTACCACATTATTCAGTTCCAGAAATACTTCAGTCCCAAGTCAACAGGAAAGTTACTTAATACCCATACATGAAAATAGTTTTGAAGCGAACAAAATGTTAGAACTAATCACAGCATGCTCTGACCAAACTGGAGTTTCGTCAATTGTGACTTGTCTTAACTCTTGGTTTTATTTTAAAGTCCCTAAATGCAAAAGGAATAATTGATATTTCTCGCAATGAAATCCTAATAATAAGCAAAATTTCATTTGATTTTCCAACCAATAGATGATACCGACTCTTCCGGCCAATTTTCTTTCTGTTTGATGGCCAGGAATTAACCTGTAAAGGTTCGTTTCTAACTCGACTTTTTTAAAAAGTAAACTTTAAAAGTTTTGACATCACAAGGAAAAAATAAAATTTTTTTCAGTAGGCTTGAGGTGCAAAACCTTTATTCAGAAGAAAACGCATCGGGGCAGACGAGTCGGCACCAACTCTTAGCAGTAAAACCAAGAGATAAAACCAACTAAAATAAACCTGTTTAAACCAATTATAATGGGAGTCGATTTGTTTTCTCTTGCGAATACAGCGATCGATACGGCTATTAATTTTACAATACAATCTTAACACAATTGCCACAAACAAGAGTCCAACACTGTTCTTGTTTAAATTTTCAACGAGTCGACCTCTCTTCTTCTTCAGAAACCACGAAAAAGGTTGGAAAAAGCTTGCAGGCTACATAACAAGAGCTGTCGGTTTGACCGTGAATTCAAACGACCAACGCGCAGCAACCACGGATCTTTAAGGGGCGACAGCGGATGTGGCTCCTGCCTATGAGAGTTGCCAACGCAAGTCGAGTCTTGCTCCAACTTTGGACAGAACATAGTTGTTAATTTAATTTGCTGATAAGTTGGACTAGTGATGTTCATAAGAGAGATTTGTTTTAATCGAAAATCTCTTGGTGGCTAGAGATTCGAGAGCTCTGAGGTGGGCTCCTTGCGCAGTGGTGGAATGAAGCAGAACAGATGTGTTTTTCCATGCAATTTCGTGTCCAAACTTTTGGAATGTTGTGCGATCCCGTTTAACTTCTCACCTATTCTGGTAGCTCCTATATGTTCTGAAATTCTAGTTTCCAGTGTACGTTTTGTCTCCCCAATATAAACAGGTGAACAGTCGGTACAAGGTACCTTGTAGATTATTTTACTCATGGAGCAAACAACAGGAGACGGGAAAATTGGTGGTGGGGGAGGGGGAGGTGGCATGGGTGCGGGCACTGGGATTTTGTTACGACTACAAGTTGGATATCTATGGTGAGAAACAGCTGGTGGCATGACTGCAGGAGTGGGTGGGGAGGAGGGGGAGGGGAACTGGAGGCCTCTGTCAGTGTGAGTTGCAGGTTTCATCTAGGGGAGTTTTTTTTTTAAGTTGGATGGGGACCTCAACCGGCATGTTAATCCTTGCGGGCCTAGGATCCTCTGAACCTTGTCACTTTTCAAAAGTAAGTAGGTAATATACTCTACTGGCTGGGTTGGTTTGGTCCCCGATCTGCACTTGGCATGAGACCAGGCTCTCTTGGTTTCTCTGTTGATCCAGTGAGCAGGGTAACCTCGCTCAAGAAGCAAAGTTTTAGCTAGATACGGATGTTTGTTCGCGATAACTTTGGTATTCGAATGGAGAATAATTCTCACCAGCTCATGATTGTATTGATTGATTGATTGTAAGATTGTATTGTAAAATGTCCAGATTTAGACACTGTAATCGCCGATTACCAATATTTCGCAGGCTATCAATTGTTTAACACCAGTGAATAATTACCCCTCCTTAAAGAATACAATCCCAAAACCCAAATGATTTCTCGGCCGCGGTTCCATGACGCGTACGCAACACGTACAACCATGTGATGGCATGGCCTGGCAGTGGAAACTTCTCATTTAACGAAGAGCCCACTATGATTCTTCTATCGGTTTCATTTTTAAAACTGTAACTTTATAATTAGACCAACAATGAACTGAATCAACATTAAAAATATTCAGCACCGTTTGGCAGTTTTATGACACAGGAGGCCTCCAAACTATTAGTCCTGACGTTTTGAATATTTCATTTATCCGACGACGACGTTGCCACACAGCACGACTGATATGTAGGAACTAACTAGATAAAATAGTTATAGCCAAAAGTAGTTTTAAGAATTCGCAACCATCCCACCGGAAAAAAAATTGTCATACAGTAGAAGTTACTTTAAATTTCTCCTCCCCATCCAAAAAAAACATACTAATTCAGTACAAGTCATAAAGAGATTTCTCATGCATTGTTATCCAGTAATTTCTTAAATATCAGTGGGGCCGCGTGCCTACGTCAAAGACCAATAGAATAATTTAAGCAAGTTGCCAGCCATTGGTCGGTTGGTGCTGACGAAGGCTACATAGCTCCCAGTTATTGGTCGGTGGGTGGATGACGTACGTTGGCTGAAGAAAAGCTAACAAACTCCATACATTTGCAACTAACAAAAATTTTTGATTATTTCTACAGGAGGGTTTCCCCAATGGGTTCTACCCATTATCGAACTTAAGACCTAGAAATGTGCCATAGAATCTGTGTGCAAAATTTGACAGAAATCCGATAATTCGTTCAAAAGCTATAGCACGAACAGACAGACAGACAGACATACAGAAAACGCTTCACATCGACTCTAATAATAAAGATGTAAAAATTGTCATGTAACGGATATCAAGCTTTCTTTTCCGTTCAGGAGCGCGAAATAGGACCAAGAATTAAGCGCTTTAAATAAAAATTTCAAAAACTACTCTTTTTAACTTAACAGTTCAAAATTTCCTCTTACCCCGAATGTCTCCTCCAGCACAGAATGCCTTTTCTCCATTAGCTTTAATGATGACGAATGATACTTCCGACTGCCATGACTGCAACAAGTAGCTGGATTGAAAAGGAACCCAGGGATCACAATATTTAGGAAAACTGGAAATCAGTTAAAATTGAAACTAAAAAGAAATACTATTTGCAAAAATGAAACCACATAAACATTTGTTACTACCCACCCCCTTTTTTATCAAATCAATTTTAACAGCCTATGGACATTTAATAAGTGATTTACGTGACAATGAGCAATCACCAGCCGTTTCAATCACAGAGAATACAGGCACTCTACTAAAAACTTATGTAATAAATCACAAAATTATAAGCAACAAGGGGATTCTGGGTTTAGTCCCAACGTAGAGGGGATTTTGCAAGTGCTGTGACGGCGGAGGTACCAAACCGATCAAGCCGAATTTGGCCGATTTTATAGTGATTGGCCAAGATCGGTTACTGTAAACAGTTTCTTTTTTTTAAATCACACTGATTAATGTTTTAATTTACCATTAATGTTTTAACATTTCAATAGACCAACTGGAAGATTTTTTTGCCAGCTTTCCAGTGGTTGAAACCTTAAGTGGTAACCAGGGCCGGATTAACGGGGTGCTTTGGGTGCTGAAGCACTGGGCCACAGACTGAAAATGGCTTCGAGGGTGCCTGACGGTAACGAGAAAAATAAAATAAGGTACTATTTTAAATATTTTTTTTTTTTTTACTTTTACTGCTTTTATAACAAAAATTAATGTTCAAAAACCTAAAACTACTTTTTTTTGTGGGACTTGGGGGGAGGGGGACAGGTTTAATCAGGCCCTGGTGATAACAGTTTTTGTTCAGCAGATAGAATGGAAAATGTGGAAATGGATCAAGTAATGAACTTGTATGCGAGTTTAAGAACATGCATCAGTTTAAAACAGCAAATTTGATAAAAAAAAAAGTGCTTGAGACACAACTTATAATAATATTAAAATCTTTAACCATTTAAAGTGGCACTATCACCGATTGAAATGCGAACGAAAATACCATGGCGCCATCTAGCGGCAATGATATTGTTAATCTTTATAGCATGCTTCAAGGTGCACGAGGATGAACCAAATTTTCACTCAATAATTAAGGATGTCGTGGCTTGTCTGTTTCGTTAAAAGAAATGCCGTTATGCATTCCTTCGCTTGGTGCAAGCAAGTGCTAGATGGTACTACATATCGCTAGATGTTGTCATATTTCGTCTGCTTTCAATCGGTGATAGTGCCACTTTAAGTGGTAGGGACATAGTAGGATGAAACCTCTTACTCAAGTCTTCGCCTAATTGCACGCAGAATGTACTTTCTTGTCCCAGCCAAGACGAAGATGCTCTTACCCTCTTATTCGCAAAGAGATCGACACCTAAGGTGCGAGTCTATTGCGATCCAACACCACTTAAGGAATAACATCCCCCTAATGAACATCCAAGCAGGGACGACGTTAGGGGGGGGGGGGTGCTCGCCCCACCACATTTGTGCCCCCTCCCCCCCATCAGATCAAAATCAAACGGATAAACGAAGAAAATTCTGGTTATTTATTAAGAAAACTACGTCAGTTTCTTTCAAAGCGACAGGAAGGACTTGAGGTTACATCAATAGAGCCCAGTTGTTACTGTGAGAGTTGAAAGATCATCTTTTTTACAGCTGGATTTAAAAATGTTCCCAAAAAATGGGGTATGAAGCAGTTAAGAACGTTCTGTATGAAAAAAAAGTGTTATTTTGAATCTTTTTTTTTGGGGGGGGGGGGGCTAAAGTAGAATTCTTCGGTTTGCCCCCCCTGGCTAAAATTGCTGTCCCACTGCCGCCTAGTGATTCTAGCGTCGTCCCTGCATCCAAGGCCTATCAAATCCAAACATCATGCACTTAAGACTTAGATAGCATGCTGAAGCGAGGATGGAGTGAAAGAAGCAAGTAAAGAAAGCGCCTGGACCTTGTTTTTTTGTGCAAGTGGACGCGACATTGTATATATTGGACCCAGCATTGTAAATATAGCTGACCATGCTGCTTGCGTGAGCTTACTTTGTAAATATCAGGGGCCGTGGACGTTCTTTACAAGAAAGCAGACAAAAATAACGAGGATGTAACCATAGAACTCATTTTTCTTGAACATGCCTGATGAAGCTTGTTGATAAACAATCAAAAATTTGCAAGATACACACAGATATTTGAAAGTGAGCGTGATGAGTAATTTCCATTTTCGAGATGTTTCCTTGGAGTTTCGAAGTAATTCCAGTAAGCCTAACAGTTATTTTGTGAGAATTCCCGGTTGTAAGAACAGAGAATGTAAACATTCAAGATGGCGGTGGTGTTAGGCCTATCGTTGCTACTTCGGCCACGGGGGCCAGTGGTTCCGTGGTGCAGCTTGGCTGAATCTATTTCGGCGCTACCGTGCATGTTAAGTGATGAAATGCAGCATGTTTTGCGTGAGGTAATAAAACCACCTAGTGTTAATAACTATTCACAGATTTTAGACAGACAAGAGGAGTTTGAGAACGATGAGAGTTGTTTAGCTAGCGATGGTGGTCGCGTTTTCATAAGTAATCGAGGCGTTGTTTTGACGATGAGGAGTTTGTTGGTGGGGAGGAGAATTTTGATTCAGGGCGGGAAGGCATGTGGAGTGGTTGGATGTCGTCTAGCGGATTCGATGGAAATGGTGAGTGCTTGCGGTGGCGATGAGGCGAAGCGTCAGGTTTGGAGTGGAAGAACAAAACGAGCCGCTCGGTGGCAGCGGGCGGTTGCCCGGCGCGGTAGAAAAGAAAGTCCTGGTGTGGGCATTGGATCGTAATGTGCTAGCTTGGTGGTTGGAGCATAGGATGCATGGTTGTCTATGGGCGAACGTGAATCTATAACAGATCGATATGTGTTGAAGGCATTGCGATTGCGAGAGTCTGTACTGCTGCGCACACCTGTGTTGCCCAGGGGCAACGAGCGTGCTTATGAACTAGTGGACACAATGTTCGTTAAATTACAGGTGAACTTCTTTGCAGTTCTTTTTGTTGTTGCTGAGAGGACTTCAGCTGTGTGCGATGGACCACATGGATTTCTCGAGTACTTGGAAGGATCAACTCTCGCAGGTCCTAGTGGATGCTGTAACTTTGCAGCTACTGACTGTGAATGAGACGAGGAAAGGACGTTTAGCGAACAAGTACGCGGATGAGTTGCGGCCAGAGTTGGGGGCATGTCGGCCCACGTTGAGCGATTTGTTTGGCATTCCGTTGCAGGATTTGTTGTGGCAAGCGCACCAAGAAGCATCAGCAGTGAAGAGGATGACGCCGGTGATGAGAAGAGTTAATTTCACGCAAAGACTTGTGTTCTTCTCTCTCTCTTCTCCCCCCCCCCCTCACCCCCCACACAGTGGCCACTCAGTGAGATCAGCAGTGGCAGCGGCGGCTAGTGGTAGTGGATCGACACCGTCGTAGATAATGTCAATGGCCAACTGGGCAACCTTCGGTGTTCCTGTCCCACTACCAGAAGGAGACCGATTCCAGCCTCTCAGGCTATCTGCTGCAGCGGATACAGAAGAAGGGGCTACTGGGTTGATTTGGGTAGAAGCAGCAAGGTAGCAAAAACGTAGCTCCAGGTTAGTGAGTAACAATTTCTATTTTCCTTAGTCCTAGGAAGGTAAGCTGTCATAAATGGAAAAATAGGCTGGTGAACTGTGCCACGTCAAATAATCTTTGGGTTTCCAGAAATGGAGATTCTACCACAGAACGTGTTCTCGCAGGAGAATCTAAGTTCTCCGAGTAGAATCCGACGACGCTGTGTTAACTTCAAAGCCCACTCACCTCCGCTGGCGCAATTGTTTACCAGGAAGCCATAAGACAGTGGTGGATGAGCGCATGGAGGCGAGGTGGAAGGGAACCGGAAGTGACGCAGTTCAACCCAAGTTTGAATAAAATAAGTTGAATAATTTACGTAAATGAGGGAAAATGAGTGTCGTAAGCAGTGGGGACATCCCAATCTAGTTAACAAAGCGTCGTCGGATTCTACTCGGAGAATTTAGATTCTCCTGCGAGAACAAGTTCTCTGGTAGAATCTCCATTTTTATTTGATAATTTTGCAAAAATGTCAAAAATAAATTGAAAATGTTGACATGCAAATCTAATCTACCATTTTAACAGTTTTTCCAAGAACTTTCGAATGTTGCTAATTTCAAGTCTAATAAATAGACATAAATCGCTAGAAATATTATTAAGGAAAATTGAAAAATAAGCCAACAGCGAAAACCATACACTAGGAATAACCTAGTTCAGTAAGCCACCTTTATGCACTTACGTTTCGTCGGAGTGGCATTACCCGGATTCAAACCAGCTACCCAGTTCGGCCCCAGATCACTTGCATAGCGCCTTAATCGCTATGGCCACATCCTCCACTTAATTTCAAGTCTGTCGCTCATGTTCTCAAATTAGTTCACAAAAACTAAATATACGTTACAAAAAGACAAATAAGAACAGAAAGAAATTTGTGAAACTGAAATTTTTCATAAGCATTGTCCTTTTAGTCATAAATAAAGCTGGTAAAGCTAGTTTGCTTAGTTTCTCAATTTTTCACAAAAAAATATATGTACATATCCAGTATCGTTATCAAACTCCTATCACTCGACAAGCGTCGTTATTTGGACCGAATGGCAAAATTTGGTACTGTAGCGGTACAGCCTTAATTTATAGTTGCACCATAAATTTTCCCCATTCATGTCTTGTCTTTCTTTTCTTATGAATTCCTTGTCACCTCACCACTCAATATGAACTACGCAAAAGTTTCACCTGTTGCAGGCAGGGCCGAAGCGACTGGGGGGCGCTTCGCCCCCCCCCCCCCCCCCAACCATCCAAGAAACACGTACAGTTGGCAAATTCGAGTTGTCGAGTTGGCAAAACGGGACAAATTTTCACTGCAAATTCCAGTTTCCACGAGTACTGGTTAATTATTATCATCATTTCATCAGTTGGAAAGTAAAGTTTACAATACAGTTTTTTTCCATCAGTTTTCGCAACACTTCTGTGTAGCTTGGGAGTAACTGAAATGCTGTCCCTGATCATATCTGGTTGCTTTCCTGCATAGCTAGACTGTAAGGCGTGGGGGAAAGTGAAGCTACGCGAAAATGAGCGTAGTTGGCGAAATTGAAAATTGACTTGGCTGTTTTGTTTGCTATGTCACCACCATAACTTATAAGTATCACAGATAATGTAGAAAATAAAAACAAAAAATGGGCCAAACTGAATCCCACCGAGTTTGAAGCCGTGATAACAATTAACTTCGCGAAAATCGTACACAGTTGGCAAAACTAAAAACTGAGTTACTTTTCTACTTCCTACAGTTATTTTTCGGTTAGACAGCACCGCTCAGAAGGGGTTTTGGTGTGGAGCAACTCGTAACTGGTATTTTAGGAAGGTAGAAAATTACTGGTGTATTAATATACCAAAACACAACATCACTACCAGGATTTAAAACGTTTCGTAAGTAAAGCAGAAATATCAACAAAATCTGCGTAGGGACTTCTGCGAAGTTATCGCCGTCTAAAGTTGTGAAATCAAACAAACCTAAAAAATTAATGCAGTTATTTGATTTACTAGTTCGTCTGTTAGTCCATCAATCAGTGCCTTGGTTTTAGTTAAAACAGTAACGTGAACTAAAGCTGTACTTCATGAAAATCGGGTACAGTTGGCAAAATCAAAAACCGAGTTGGAAAAATTGAATTAGCTGTTTGATTTTCTGTTGTCCTTTTTCTGTTAACCTATCGCCACTAAATTTGGATTTGTATTAATGCAGAAACAAGTCAACTATATTTTTCAAATGAAAATTGTTAAAAATTTTAAACTTGTTAATTAATTTCGAAGGTCCAAAATTTGACGACAAAAGTTCATAAGATCCCATATTAAAGGACAAAAGTGACCCAAAGGCCACGAAATGAGGGCAAAAATTACCCTACGGGACCGGTAATTATTTATCGCCGGGGAGGCTGGAGGACCCTCTCAAAGGGGAGGTTATAAATTTTTCAGGTCCCGTCAAAAGGGGGAGGTCAAAAACACACTGGCCAACTGGAAAAAAAGTCATTTTTTGACCACAAAAATGGCACTTTCAGCAGTCAAAATTTCAAAAAACGGCTCAGCTTCTGGGGGCTGCCCCCATGCTGTTTACAAGGTTTTGAAACTAATAATACTATTTACTGGAAGTACAGTTTTTACAAAAAACGTAATAGGGCCTTGGCACCTCGTTTCTTGGCGTCTTCTGCATTTCAGGTGCTGACTATGTTAGGTCATACAAGCAAACAGTGTGTCACCAGGACTCGACAAAAGATGGGTGTAATATATTTTTTGGGGGTAGTCACATCATTTTTGGACCTTAGGGTTGGGAGAATCAAGGTTTTTTTTTCAGGTCTTGACGGGGGACTCATCAAAAATTTAGTGGTCACATTTTCATTTCCCACCCCACCCCCACAGCCATAATAATGACCGGTCCCCAAGATCCCCTGAATCAATGGAAAAAAATTAAATTGGAGCATGTTGATTTCAAATGTGGAAGCTCTTCTCCAATAATACCTCAAGTTGTTTTGGACAAAACTGAGGTAAAAAGTTTCGCCATTTCTTTCGTCTTTCAACGCTCCATTATTTAAAAACTAGAGCATGTTTTTGTTTTAAAATGTGAAAGTTTTTTTTACAATGATACCTCTAGGCTTTAGTTATTTGGGATACAACTGAGAAAAAGATTTCATTACTTTTCACCTTTCGATAGTAAATTAGAAAAAAAATTTCTGACCCTGCTGCCTATGCTTGCACAAAGGAGTCGTCGTCATTCATTACAGCCTAAAAGTCCAAAATGTACAATTAAGTCAACCCTCAATCGTCAATGGCCAGCTGGCCTGTTTATATAATTCTAAACTGAACTCGGTTTAATTTAATTTGGAAAAAAAAATATCTAAAAAAAAAAACATGATTTAGTCACAATAAAATTTTTACGAAACCTACCATCCTAAAAAAATGAATAAAAAAATCACAAAAATTTGTTGACAAATTGTTGCTTCAGTGTTCACTGGAGGCTAGAAACAGCCACTAAAATAGAATAAAATGCTTCAGCTTCTGAGGCTCTGCCCCGGACCCCACTGGGGGACCTTACAGCGCTCCCCCAGACCCCCTAGCTGAGCTTAGCGGACCCCCTCAAAGTACTTTACTGGCAGGACTACTGGCATTATTTAAACCAGTTGGCAAAATCATAAGATGAGTTGGCAAAATGAGAGTCACTCCCCCCCCCAACCAAGTACCCTTCGCTACGGCCCTGGTTGCAGGTGTTTAGTAGTACGTTTGAATAAAACCTGTTGCAGTATGCAATTTCACAGCACAGTCAAAACCACAAATTACATGAATAGCTTGGTTCGATTACAAAACAATAAACTCCTTCGACTTGAGAGCATACAGCTTTAAAACTTTACCTTCAGTTGAGGATATATTTTCTTGGCCATTGAAAAGTTCAGCGCATTCAAGGTTTTAGGTCGGTTCAACGTAATAACACCAGCTTTGCCCAACCAGTGGAACAGGATATCGTCGGCCTCTGTCGTAGTAGAGGAGAACTGTGAAGATCCAAGTCACAACGTTATATTACAACTGTCTTTTTTAAGACTTAACAACAATAATGATAGACTGAAGCGACAGTGCAATAAATGTTTGTAGTAAAGGACGGTAGGGCATGTAAATGATTTTTTTGTCCTTTTAACCCATTAAGCAGTAATTTGTTTTTAATGTAAGAATTTTATGAGAAAAGGTTGCAATGTGAACTTATAAATTTTCAATAAATAATGTGAAAACCTACTTGGTATCATTTATACAACATATTTTACAAATTGTTAGCAGATGGGGCCTCCCTACTGCCCAAGTCACAATCTTTGGACGTACTAATATATCGTTACTCCATCTGGAAAAACTCTTTGTTGACAAATATATGCAGGGTGAATCAATTTAAATCAAGCCGATTGCAACACGCACCTAAATAGGGCTGGTACTTTCCGGTTTTTTTGTTATCCGTTTAACCGGTTTTTTTTCCGGTCGGTTACACGAAAACCGTTTTTACGTTTTTAGCCCAAAAAAAAGCAGCCAAAAAATTTCACACCTGTGTAATATATTATTAAAAAACAAGCTGAAAAAAAATATGATTTAGGCCTTGGTAAGACAAGCACAATTATTGACTACATGTTGCATTTTGGAATTTAAACTAGAAGAAAGTTGAACTTGATAAATTTAAGTATTTACTTTATCAAGAATTTTGGCTTTATGTAGCTTTAAAATTTCCACATGATGGCTTAGGCCTATTTACGACAACGTAAAGCAAAACAAAATTTAACACAACGTTTTTGTTATTAATGTTCTATTCATTTCAAATTATGTGCCAGAAAAATTAGCATGTTTGCGTTTTCGGGTAGCAACGCATTTCGTTTACGTGTTATGACGCCGCTTCCCTGCCGCTCGCGCTAGGTATAGAAGAGTCCACTTCTCCACGACGCGGGGAGGGCAGATGCTGGCCAGCACGTCTTTAACTGCCTCGTGTACGCGCTGACGATCAGCAGTTTGTTTCAAAGAAAGTAAGCAGCTTCGATGGGACAACAAGCCCACACCGATTATTTGTAAATAAGCTGCCCCCTACCCATCCCGGTTTTCTACTTTCACTGATTTTGATTGTTTGGATTAGTAGGCCAAAATGATTCCACTTGGGTATTTTTGGCTCACTCATCGCGGGTTTTGATTGGTGCCCGCATCAAACGTTTTTCGGATATGGGTTTTATAATCCGTGTAACCGAACGTGGAACGGTTTCCGGTTAACCGTGTAACCGATCCCAGCCCTACACCTAAATGATATCCGCAAATAACCACAGAAAAATGTGGGTAAAAAAATACTGATTTTAAACAAAAAAATCTGATTTTTTTCACTCGTTTGAAAAAAAAAACACTATTTATCCACCCTATATATAAGCTATGTTAAGACTGCTTAAAAGGTTAAAACACCTCCGATCCACATAAACTGAGTAATCCTGAGAAAGTGATTCCAAAATCCCATAAAAAACGATCTTACATTTTGGCTTTGCCCCGTGTTACCAGATTGTTTACTTGAGTACATTTTGGTGGTTTATACACATCTTTCCATGATTGTAGAAAGGAAGTTTGAGCCATATTTGATAAAATGGTTGTATTAAGGTGAACTTTCAACGATTCGTTGATCTTTATCACCAGACAGTTTTCAAAATACTTCAAAATTAACTGTAAATTTTTTTATAATATTAAAAAAATTTCTAAAAGTGCTCTAAAATAAAGGCATGAGGAAACAACTAGTTTAAAAAATGTAATGTTACAACTAGGGCTGGTACTTTCCGGTTTTTTAGTTATCCGTTTAACCGGTTTTTTTTCCGGTCGGTTACACGAAAACCGTTTTTCCGTTTTCAGCAAAAAATACAGCCAAAAAAAATTTCATCACTGTGTAATACATTATTAAAAAACAAAGCTGAAAAAAAAATATGATTTAGTCCTTGGTAAGACAAGCACAATTATTGACTACATGTTGCTTTTGCGGATTAAAAACTAGAAGAAAGTTGACGTTGATAAATTTAAGTCTTGATTTAAGTACTTACTTTATCAAGAATTTTGACTTTATGTAGCTTTAAAATTTCTACAAGATGTCAAATTTTACATCTTAATAACAACGCAAGCCAAAAACAAAACAACAAAATTTAATACATTTTCGTTAATGTTCCATTAATTTCAAATTATGAGCCAGAAAATTTAGCATGTTTGCGTTTTCGGGTAGCAACGCATTTCGTTTACGTGTTATGACGGCGCTTCCCTGCCTTTCGCGCTAGGTATAGACGAGTCCACTTCTCCATGACGCGGGGAGGGCAGATGCTGGCCAGCATGTCTTTAACTGCCTCGTGTGCGCGCTGGCGATCAGCAGTTTGTTTCGAAGAAAGTAAGCAGCTTCGATGGTACAACAAGCCCATGCGGATTATTTGTAAATAAGCTGCCCCCTACCCACTCCGGTTTTCTACTTTCACTGATTTTGAGTGTTTGGATTAGTAGGCCTAAGTGATGCCACTTGGCTATTTTGGGCTCGTTCACCACGGTTTTTGAATGGTGCCCGCATCAAACGTTTTTCGGATATGGGTTTTTATAATCCGTGTAACCGAACGTGGAACGGTTTCCGGTTAACCGTGTAACCGATCCCAGCCCTAGTTACAACACTCCTCCTCTCCATACATTTGCACTGGTGAACATATATGGGCCTTCCTACCCGAATATCGATCGCTTGCTCAGGCCGGAGCTGAAGGTAATACATGACCAAAAGTGGCAAACCCAGATGAAGCAAGAACACACTGTATACATAGATTAGTGGTTAGCAGCGTGAATTTCAAAATGAGGTGATCTTCTAACGTTTTTGTGCTTCTTTTTTACTTCTGAAGGTAGTGATAGGACTAGCACAGACCCAGTGGGCATTCACCGAAAACTTAGGTGGACGTTTTGTGTTTGTCCGTGTGAGGTAATAGCGTAATTTTTCTGATAATGGCATGTTAGTTTCCACCAAAAGGCTACATATTTTGAAAGCAACATGATGAGCGAAGTATAAGAAAATTGCACTCACTCGCATGGAGGTAAAAATGTTGCAAGTTATTTCATTGACCAATTGGTCAATATTCTATGGGAACCCAAAATATTGGAGCAGCCAGCAACTGCTCTTGTATTTACTTTTCGCTTACCATACTGTTGCCTCCTAAAGCAGCTGTGGAAAGTTTTACCTCTATGGTGGCGATGAGTGCAAATGCTAACAGCCCAATTTCAGTTTACCACAACATTCTGCAACTTTTAAAATTCATTACAACTACTACTTCAAAACTTTGTATTGAGTTTTGATTTTTCAGAAGGAGGAAAGCAGTTTTCTTTTTTTTTTATGAGGAAGACCATTAAGTGTTGCACACTGTTATCCCGCTTTCCTTTTGTTTCCGAGCTATGCTGGCAAGCCTACACCACATCGCAAGAGGCTACAAAGGAACACGCCAGAACGCAGACAATGACTCCGACAATGGTGTTGCCGACAAGCTTTCATTGTAGTTGGCATGAAGGTTTAAACAATTACTTCGCAATTATTAATATGCACGTGTTAAATGCTGCCTATGGACATTTCCTTTTGGCCATGTCAGTATGGCTGAGCGGTAGACCTCGGCCATTGGTTTCAAAGGGGAACCACTTCCACAGCGGCTCCAAGCGCGTCCACCATCGATCTGTATACGTTGGTTGTACTGTCTCCGTTGGTGTAAAGGGTAAATTAGGGTCGCTGTTTCTCGAAAATAAGGTCAGTTTTTTCCAAATTTACCTAACCTAACCTAACCTAAACTAACCACATAACACCAGAAACCACAATCAAAATCTTAAACCTTTCTAAACTTCACGCGCCGGAATCTAGATAGGCCGGCCATCTTGCTCGGAGCTTCTGCGGTAGTGGACCCTTAGTTTGCTTAACACAAAAATGCAAAATACCTTGGTTGTGTTCGGGATGCATGACACTTTCTTGGCTGTGGACTTGCACAATTGCAAAACTCGACTCCTGCACCAACCAATCATTAATTCAATAAATCTGTGGGTCAAAAATGAAACAAAAATACATTCGTGCACTACTCTCGGTTCACACGCATAATACATTTTGAGCGACTTGATCGTCGTCTGCCATACGAAAAACGGCAGTCGGGTCCATTTTCTTTTTGTAATGTTGAATAAAGTATACTTACATGTAGGACAACGATTGGGCATAGAACTTGTAACATTCCACTTCTATCCTTTCAGTAAATAAATTATACGCTCTTGGTTTAACCTAACAATAAGAGCAGAGAAGTACTCTCACAGACTTGCGGCAAGCTGCTTCGTTTGGTTGGGTATTTAATGAGCTACAAGGCTATCTGCCCCAGAAACGTAAAGTGTGCCTTCCTATAAAGCACCGAACAGAACGAACCAGACGCACGACTGTTGGAGACAGTTTAGCCAGGAGCGAATTAATTAATTAATTAATTTATTTATTTATTTAACAAACATATGTCGTCATTATTCTTAGAAGAATTGCCACGATACTTATTACATAAAATGAAAGAAAAACAATATACACGTCCTTATGCTGCCCCTGGTTCAGCTCATTCCCACTATAGCCGTGTTGACCCGCACCCACCTCCCCGAGATGGTTTGCAAATTGGCATTGCTCGCGCCTGGTTAGGTCCAGTCCAATCAATTGGTAATGTTAAAGCAAGAATTTACCCCCCTATAAATTCTTGGTTAAAGGTATGACGAAACGAGTGATCTGTTGAGCTTGTTGATTTTGATGAGCTGTGATTTCAGTTTCGGAAGGTACTATACGGCTGACGCATCGTTACTGCGCACGCGCGACGTCAAGTTTGGAGCCAAACTGTCTCTAACAGTGGTGCGTTCTGTTCGCTCTGTTCGGTCGTTTAGGAAGGTACTGACATTACGAAGAAAAGAAACAGTAGGGGCAGGGCCGAATTAAGGCAGGGACATAGAGACGTTTGTCCCTGGCCCGAAATTTCTAAAGGGCCCCCCGGCCCCGCTGAATACTTTTTCAGCTTAAAACAAACTTTTTCTCGTAATGTTTGACACTCAAAATAAAAAAAAATAAAAAATTGGGCAGAATAAGGAGAAAATATTGAGTAGTAAAATTCTAAAAGGTAAGATGAGAAGTAACTGACAAGTAAAATTCAAAAATACAAAAGTTCTTTCCCTTCCCACAATTTTCTTCATTTCTTCGTACGTGGAAGAAAAATGTGGGAAGGGGAGGGTGGGAAGGGGAGGGCCCCCCCCCCCCCTCAAGAATTTTGTCCAGGGTCCCGGGTAACCTTAATCCGGCCCTGGATAGGGAAGAACGAAAAAGAGAAGTATTAGCCGCAACTACCGAAGAGACGAAAAGAAGACAGCAAAATGCGGCCATACAGGACGATATATGGTAAACTGCCTCCATTGAGTCAATAAATTATATAGTATGGCCCCCCGCTGCAAACACCCGGAACCAACCGGAAGCAACCGGAATCAATTCCCCCCCACCCCGACGTTCTTGGTGTGGAGCTCAATAAGCAAGGCCATACGCAACGGAAACACATGTACATACGTAGCCAGACAGTACCTTCCTAAAGCACCGAACAGAACACACCACTGTTAGTGACAGTTTGGCTCCAAACTTGACGTCGCGCGTGCGCAGTGGTGTTGCGTCAGCCGTTCAGTACCTTCCTAAACTACAATACAGCTCAACAAGCTCAGCAGAGTATTTGATACGTCATACCTTCACCGTGACCAGACCTGGCTAATGGATTTGACCAGGATTGGCTAATAGATGTGACCAGGCGAGAGCAACGCCAAATTGCGAACCATCACAGGGAGGTAATGAGCCAAACTGTCACCAACAGTGGTGCGTTTGGTTCGCTCTGTTTGGTCGTTTAGGAAGGTACCGAGAGTGTGTAACTCATGTAGCCGGAATGGAAAATTGTGGGCATGACGATCATATGCATTTTCATACGCCATCCATCAAGTCTTATGCCTTTCACTGTATGGAGAATAAACTAAACTAAACGAAGCTAAACTAAGAACAGGTGGCGATCGTTTGAAGGTTTGATAATTCTTTTGACAAAAAAAAAAGTTGAGTGGCAGTGGCAACTGGCTCTAGCAGGCTGCACCTCAAATCTTGATGCACTGTGCAGCATCACTTGCAAGGCCCGTCTGTAGTATTATTAGCAAATCATTTCAAATGGCGATTGTCAGCGATTGCTGGAAGCTTGCAAACATTGTCCCCCCTTTTTTTATAAGGGAAGTCTTGACAACCCCGGGGACTACTTACCAATCAGCCTCCTGCCTGTTGTCTCCAAAGTGTGTGAAAAAGTTGTATATCAAGTTATCAACTGCTTGTCGATGAATGCAGTCAGCTTGGTATCTTTGATGATACGCAGCATGGCTTTACCAAGGGCATGGTTGTGAAGATGCTGCTTGAAGCACCTTCACATTAAAGTAAATAGACCACATTATTAGATGTTAATAATTGTGGATTTACTTGTGAAAAACTAATTTACAAGAGCACGCTTATACATAGCCTACTTGCCATGTTGCCTCATTGGTGTAGTTTTCTCTCCAGGAGGCACGTAGTGCACCCTGTAACTGGCAATGAGTTAGGAGCAAGGGATGGTGGTTTTAGGCTGTAGCCTCCAGTGGTGTGGGGCCACCATCACAATCCCTTCCCCCTCAATCCCCCCACCTCTCCAGAACGGGCTTCACCACTGCAGGACAGAAAATTACATAAACACAATTTACATCACTAAACACTCCAAATTTCCTCCAATGTTCTCACTGATGGTCCATGGGGCCCTCATTAAGGCGGGAAAGAAAAAAAAATTGGTTCACATCCAGCCTTTCTTGTCGTGGCACTGGGATGGGATATTGGAGCCTCTATCTGGTCGCTCTTCCTCATGGTCAAGTCCAACTTGCGGAGTTGCACACTGTCGATGGAGAGCAGGCTGCCCCGCATCACACACACACCTCAAGTCACTTGCACACTTAAGGTAATTGATGCTGTTTCTAGTGTTAGTCCCTTTCTCATTATGGTCCATTGACCTGCTTCGGGGCTGAACACAGTCTCTTTAATGTGGCATCAATTAGTTTGATTCTTTTAGTGACTGCACTCACTTACCAATCTGCTAACTTCTCGCAATGCATGGACTTCTGCGATGGACTGCGGAATTCCAACAGATGTGATTTTCCTCGACTTAGCCAAGCTTTCGATACGGGGCCTCACTTCAAGTTGATTGACACTACTGTGCGCCTTGGCATCAACGTAAATCTCACAAGGTGGATCAATAATTCTCTTCAGCGAAAGATGCAGCGTGACATGGTTATGGGATCTTACTCTGGTTGGAACAAAATTACTTCAGGTGTGCCTCAGGGATCTGGGATTGACCTCGTTCTTTTCTGTTTGTTTGTAGTGGATGTGAGCCGCGATTTTGTTAGGATGGCCCATGCAAGTCCCATATCCTAACACCTTCCGCTCTCCAGTGACCTTGAGCGGCTGCACGTTCCCTGGCCGAAAGGTCACGTGACCTCTGCCGGTTGTCTCATAGCTCTCTCTACCAACATGGCTTCGCCTGAGGTAAACGTGCTTCACAATTGCTCAGCTAGTAAACGGCCAAATATGCAGAATCGTTAACTTTTATCGTTATTCATTTGCATCCGAGGGAATGCTATTCCAGCAACGATGTGCGGACCCAAGGCTAGACCAGCGAATTCCCATAAGTGGTTCACGAACAGCTACAATGGACATTTCGTAAGTGACATTTGAACTCGGACATTGCCGACATTGACCTTTGTCGCCGACCATGTGTGCCCAAAATCAATGCCAAGCTACTAACCAGAGGTCAGATCGTATCTTTTTTATATTTACCATAGAGCACAAGGTGAACAACCAGCGCAAGGAACTCTACCGAGGAGACCTCCTCCCACAAGTCCGAAACCTTGGCATAAACACGTAGAATGCTACAGGGGCAAACAAATAGGCCACATCTCCATTACCCCGGAGCTCAAAACGTACTTGCTGACGCGTTATCCTGCAACCCAGCGCTAGACACCTTAGATGACGACGACGACAACACGAACATCACAACACCTACCAAGACCTTCCAACAGGAGATGGAGGATCAACCAGTTGACATCCAGCAAGCCATCGTGGACCACCTGGAGGAGCATAAAAACCCAATGTTGTTCATCAGGGAGCAACCGCTGATCAACATCAAAGACAAACAGCAACTCTTGGAAGCCCAAGCCAAAGACCAAAATGCTCAGCATATCATCTGCACTCTCCAAAGAACAGAATTTGCCGGACAAAAGGAAACACGCAACTATGTTATGAAAATTCGCAAAGAGTGCACAATTGACAAGACTAGACTTTTGTACTACATAGACCCTCTAGTTCCACCTAGAGGATTACCGGAAACAACATGGAGATTCTACATCCCCAAAGCTCTACATCACACTTACCTTCGCAACTGTCACAACTATAAACAGACTGGACACATGGAAGTAACTAAGTCTATGCAATGTCTGCGAGCAGTAGCTCATTGGCCCAAACTGTTCAATGTGTAAAACCTACGTGAGATCATGCTACGAGTGCTAAACTGCCAAAACGATTTCTCAGAAGAAAGCACGTAACATACAGCCAGTCATTCCAGCCAAGAAGTTCCACATCCTTGGCATCGACTTCGTCAGGCCATTGCCCGAGACCAAGCATCAGCACAAATACATCTTCACAATGATGGACTTCTTCTCAAAATATGTATGGCTCATCGCCACGAAAGACTCCGGCAAAGACAGCAGCAAGAAAGCTACAGAAAGAACATTGTAATGCGGTTTACTAGGCTGGGTAAGCCGGATTATTGTCAGGATAACTCAAAAAGTCATGCAATATAATAAACACTGAGATGGCCGATAAATAATGAGCAGTGAGAGGAAGCATGGATAAACAGCGATTTTAATATCCCTCATAACATTCCTTCTTACAGTATCGTTATATAATATTAACCGTGATTCAGTGCACAATTCGGATTGGTATATTTCAATAAAGGCCTGGACCACCTAGCAAGGGTACGAGAATATATCAGACAAACTACCTCAGGCTAACCACAAGTATAATTACTTCCATTTTGGCACTTTGCCACTTGACACTTTGCCATATGAATTCAATACTCTGGACGTCGCCAGGATACCCAAATATATTATGTTGGTACTTAGCTTTTAGTGATGGCTTGGATGCTGGCTTGTGTCCTTTCAACCTCACTAGGCTTGTAACCCAACGGTCATCAGGTCTGCTCTCAACATGTGAGAAGTCCAACTGACCAAAGACAGAAGACAATTAGCAAGAGTATTTGCTATATCATTTTGTATGGTAGCTATTGCACCACTTGGCCTCCTGACACTCTTTCTGAGCAGGCCAGGTCAGATCACTAGGTTGTTGAGTGGGTACGACTGTTTTGAGAGACACAAGCAGCATCCTCGTCATACTACCAAAATACTTTGACCTGAGTTAAAACAGATCTAGGTTTTTAGGTGACAGAAAAATGAAATTAAGACTGGTCTATTCTAGTACCCTTGCTTTGTTTTCTTACAGTTAACCTTAATGGAGTTGTTCTTCGTCTTGGTGGGAATGAGGACACTTCCTTGAGTTGTTATACTTCCTTTTTTCTCTCTTAATAAATTGCAGGACTCCTTGGTGTGGAATATGGATGTGTTCTTGAGATGCATAAATATTGTTCATAATTGGTCATGGCAATTTGCATAGGGCTTGTGTTTGCTTTTTAATACATAATTCGGTATTTACATAATTTATTAACATAAATTGATTACAATATCCATGAAGCATGTCCCTCCGGAAATAATAATTTCGATAGTGGACCTGCGTTTATTTCGAAAGTATTCACCAATCTACTCGAGATGACTAGCATCAAACACCACTGCACCACGGCGTATCATCCCCAGTTTAACACGGCTGAACACGCACACGGGACCATGAAGGGATGTTTACGAACGTTCCTACATGATCATGAAAACTCATGGGGATCACTACTTCCAACCCTTCAGTATGCCATGAGCATGTCACAACACGTAAGCACTGGAGAAACTCCTCAATTCCTGATGTACAGTGAAGATCAGAGAACCCCACGTCACGTGCTCAGCCTACGTAACGCAAGTTCAAACTTGACTGACAAAGAGTACCTTTGCCTAGAGATGGAGAAAGCGCAAGACATGGCTGCAGCACTTCTCGCAGAAGCGGCAAGATCCTCAAAGATTAATTACAACCAACAGTATAGAAAGGTTGACTACAAGAATGAAGAATTGGTCAGAATTTGCAACCACATACTCTCTGATGCGGAGAAAGGCATTACATGCAAGCTGCAACCAGTATACAAAGCACCCTACCGTGTCACGGGCGAAGAAAAGTAACGTTACGTACCGCGTCATCTCAATAACCAACGTCATGGACCAAAAAACCATGAACATCATGGATATGGAGCCATACTGGGACCCTGTCATAATGGACAGAAAAGGCCCAACAGCTCAGTCATGAGAGCTGTTAACTGGAGTCAAGATGCCCGCAGACCAGTCCGACCAGGAAGACTCCGAGAATGACCAAAGCTCAAATTCTTCGGAATCAGACTCTTGAGTCAGACCCGGAATGGCGAGCTGAAGACGATGATGAAAACCAACCAGACTCTGACGCCGAAGACCGTGACAACAGACCAAGCTCGTCAAACCAAGGCCCAGTTGCAAGACAAAGACACAAGACGAAAAAAACCAGCTCATTTGTACAAGTATGTATGCCTGATGACAAGCACAAAAAAAAACCGTTACTCGAGCTTGAAGAAGAGGAATGGGTGAAATGGCTGCAAAACTAAAGAATGGACCAGGACCACGGCAGTAGTAAAGAGGAGGAACGATGCTCATTTTACAAGCGCAACGGGTACCCCAACCACACAACAAAATGGGTTCTAGGAAGCATTCAATTTTCGATCGCCAGAGATGGAGTGGACCATTTTTTCAAACCTCAACAGCAGTCAAAACCTGTAAGTAATCTCAAAATCGATGCCTGCTTGCATAATATCCACAACCCTATTAAATCGAAGGCGTAAACGGAACCCCTACACCCAGAAAGAAGTGTACGCAGTAAATGACTCGCCAACATCAGAGATTCAGAGTTGGACGAGTGAAAACTCTTCAAGCAATGTCAAGGTCAAGTTGTTCCAGCGGTTAGTCAAGTGCACCATTTGGACTAAGTCGTACCCATGTGTAGCCATATCCTACAATTCGAACTAAAATGCACCTTCGGGGCACAACAATAAGTGAAACTGGACTAAGACGCACCTTTGGGGCGCACCCAACCTTCGCCTGCTCAAGAAGCAAGACAGGAAGAAGCGTGTGAACTTCATGCATGCACAGCACGTAAACTTGGCTTTAGCGATGCATGCGAATCGGTTTTTTTCTATCCACCTTTCGTAACATTGTTTAGTAGGAATGATAATAGGTCTTTCTTTTCGATTTCAATTTGGTTTGTAACTTGATTGAGTCATGTGTGATCAAATTACTTTGATAAGGTTAGGGATCTGAACAGAAAGCATCGGTTTCTCCAAATCACGGAGAGAGGGGAGAGTGTTAGGATGGCACATGCAAGTCCCGTTTCCTAACAGCACTATCGAGCAGCCGCACGCACATTGGCAGGAAGGTCATGTGACCTGTTCTGGTTGTCTCGTAGCTCTCTTGACCAACATGGCTTTGCATGAGGGAAACATGTTTCATAATTGCTCTGCCAATAAACGGCCAAATATGCTGAATCATTAACTTTTTTCGTTATTTATTTGCATCCGAGGGTACAATATCCGGGCAACAATCCGTGGACCCAAGGATAGCCCAGCGAATCCCAATAACATTTTGAGTATTTTGGAGAAATATGCTGACGACACCAAAATGCACCGAGCCATTAAAATGCTGTCCAAAGCTTTCATTTTACAAAATAACTTCGAACAAGTTGTACAATGGTCTGAAGAAGCAGGGATGAATCTAAATATCTAAATCCAAACAAATCCTACATCATGCAAATTAGCCAAAACAATCCATGTCATATGTACTGCTATCGTGGTAATCCACTTAGTGTGGTTAACACTCTAACAGAGCTGGGAGGCATAATCTCGAATGATTTGAGTGTATCAAGTTATGCTGTTGTCACCACGGCAAATAGATCAATTCATTGGCTTTGTTAAAAAACGTGCGCTAT
The DNA here is from genome assembly GCA_023313725.1 of Lithobius niger. Classification (NCBI taxonomy): domain Eukaryota; kingdom Metazoa; phylum Arthropoda; class Chilopoda; order Lithobiomorpha; family Lithobiidae; genus Lithobius; species Lithobius niger. Next base: position 22,539 of record JAHWFP010109359.1, on the reverse strand, counting down.
TTGGTTGCTCCCTCAGAAGAGCTAATTATAAATTTTACGTTCGCCCACTGACGGAACATTGTATTCAAGCTTGGCGTCCATGGCTAATGAAAAATATGTTGTCGTCTTGAACGTGTCCAGCACAAGACTACTAAACTCGTACCACAGTTTCAGGGGCCTTCGTAGTGTGAAAGACTTTGCATACTTAGTCTTACTTAGTTCCTGAAAGGTGGACTCAAGGAGACAATATTTGACATACCAAATTGTCCAAGGAAAAGTCTGGTTGAATCCAAAAGAGTGTTCTTTACCCCTTCAAAATCTGTGACTCGTGGGCACCCCAAGAAATTGACCAAGAGTCACATCAGGTTAAAAGTGCGGTGTAACAACTTTGCTCACCATGTTACTAACCCATGGAATGCACTTTCAGCCACTGTGGTCAGTGCTGGAACAGTGAACTTCTTTAAGGCTTCATGGGACAGGTTTAACGCAGCTAACTCCCCAGTCTGAAGTACTAGTGCTTACGCAGTTACAAGCCTCTGGCAGTGTTTTTGCATATTATTAATTATTATTATTATTATTATTATTATTATCAAGAATTTATAGGGTTTATAGGGTTAATTCTTGTTATTATTTATGACAGTATAAAGAAAAATTTTAAGGGAGAATGTACTGCAAAACTGACAAATGACTTTAACGAAGTGTATTCAAAACAAGTCCAAATCTGAAAGGAAGCTTTAAGAGAGAACACGACTTGTACAAAGTGGTGACTTTTATAAAAAGTTGAGGGCAAAATCAAAAACAAACCAGACAGTAACACAAAAAAACAATGTAAATTTACTACGCAAATGATAAAGATATAATAGAATCAAATATATCAAATCGCTAGTAGCCAGCTCTCACCCCAATCACTCCCCAAGTCCCCACAGAAAAAAAAATCTCCCACCCAAGGTCCTCCTTACCTTCCGGTATCTCCACATATTCCCTCTAACCACTCTGCTAGCAGTGAAACGATTACTGTAGCTCCCAATAGGCTACCTTCCAAACTTTCCCTGAAACCTGTCAAGCCTCTAACAGACTTCCCCTGTATACACCAAAACCCCTCCCCCCCAAGCAAAAGTAACTTGTGGTACTGCCAATCCTTTCCAAAAGATACAAGTCAACTCACGTCTGTTATACCCCATAAAGCCACTTTCTTAATCATCCCCGTTACACTCCCTGCCTTTCGAAAATCTTCCCTTCCATATTCCCAAGATAACTTTTCTTCCAAACTTTTTCTCTCAATTGAAGTCTCAACCTCACTGATCCCTCCTCCATCCCCCCCTTCCCTGCAATGCACAAATTTCCCCACAAGTCTCCGGGCACGATCAACCCACCTATTTCGTCCTACCCACCTTGTAATATATTCATAAACTCTTCTGACAGAGGAAGTCTTCCGGCCACGGCCTCATTCTATAATCAAACCTCACCTTGGCCACCGCTTCTCTCACTTCAAAACAAGGCCATCCCATATCCCTCTAACAACTTTCCTAGCAGTGAAACAATTAACTCCCAATAGGCTCCCAACAACTTCTAAATTTTCCCTGAAACCTGTCAAGCCTCCAAAAAGCTTCCCCTGTATACACCAAAACCCCCTCCCCTCAAGAAAAAGAACTTGTAGTTCTGCCAGTACTTTCCACAAGATACAAGTTAACTCACGTCTGTTATACCCCATAATGCCAATTTCTTAATCATCCCCTTCACGCTCCCTGCCTTTCCCAAAATCTTCCCTTCCATATTCCCAAGATAGTCATTCCTCACACAGTCAAGCCTCCAAGTACTTGAATTCAAACAACTTCTCGCTCTAACATCTCCCATCGTAAAGAAATTCTCTGAACTCCTTTCTCGAAAATCCTCCACCCTCCCTAACGTTAAGAACCCTGATTTTGTGCCATTAAAGTCCAGGCTCATTTCAACTCCCCACTCCGTACACACCTCCAGGAGATACTACATAATTTCCTTCTCTCCACCAAGAAGTTCAACGTTGTCGGGAAACGTCGGAGCTGGAGCTCTGTGCGAGAGGATCCTCCTCCCCATTTTCCCTGACAAAAACCATCCTTCCACCTTTCCAACCCCTTCAGATACACCAGAAAGAGTAACTGAGACAGTGGTCATCCTGGCCTCAGTCCCTTTCTACGTACTATCCACTTTGATTCAATCCCTTCCCACGAAACCCGAAGACACGCTCGCATATAAAGTCTATGAATCAACTTAATGAACCCTTCCTCACTTCTCCCTGCAACAAATTCCACTTCACCTGATCGCATGCCTTCTGAATGCCTAAAAAAGCAATCCAAACACAACGGTTTTCTTTTCAAGCCATTTCAATAGCCCGAGTGATGATAAAAAGATTTTTCTCACATCTTCTCCCCCTTCGAAACTTGTTCTGGACATCGTCACGCTCTCCCTAATCTTCCAACATATTTCTCAGCTTAACCATCTTCATGAAAACTTTGTAAACTATTAATTGCCACTGGACGATAATTCTCCATTCTGTCACTGTGTTTACCCTTTCCCTCATGAATCATACTAACCTTGACCCTCATTCATCCTTTTGGAATCATCTCTTTCCCTGATACCACCTTATTTAACTCCACCGACAACCTCCCCTTCCATTTCTTATAAACCCTTTCAAAAAAGCTCTTGTAATGTCATTCACAGCTGCCGCCTTACCAACTTTCACCATCGACAGAGCATCCTCCAACTCTTTCAAGGAAAAAGCATGCACAAGCACCCTTCATCTCCTACTCCTCCAACCATGTCACCCTCGCCACAGATTCCCTAAGAGGTCAGTCAACGCCCCCCCCTCCAACCTCTCCTTCTCAGCCCTTCTACTTCCATAGTCCCGCAGTTTCTTCACCACTTTCCCTATTATGTACGCTTCACTCCCTCCCTGCCTTCAACATACCTCCAAACGTTCTTCCCTGCCCCCGAACAACAACCTCAACTGCAAGCTTCTGACTACACTCCTCAATCATCCTACAAACCAACACAAGAGCCAGAGTAAATTTTTCAGAGCTAAGTAATATTTCTATAACCTAGCAATCTCACTACTATCTTCCCCACTTCCCCATTATTCTCCTTCAAGCCCTACAAGGCTGATTTCCTTTCCCCATTTTCCTGTTTCACTTCTCCATCCCACTGCCCCTTATCCCTTTCTTACCTCTCCTGCCAACCTTGGCAAGTGCCACTCGGCCAACCATTCTATGCCAGGTAGAATAAATTCTCTCCCCACCACTCCAAACACTTCTAGAAAACATCCGGTTTCCTAGGATCAAAGATTCCAGCCCCCCTCTCCTCTATCCAAACACATGTCCAAGTCCATCTGTCCCCCCTCCCCCGCCTCCCCCTCTGAATCCAATGAAATGAAATGAATTTTATTAGAGCTGTGGCCCTCAACCCACAACCAATTCAATCAGCCCAAATCAAACAATGGTCTTTGCGATCTTCTCCATGGTCAGTGGTAGAACATTCTGTTCCATGATGTTGTCAGAGCATCTGTTGCCAGGTTTCACGGTCCGGGAAGGAACTCGTGTAGTTCGGCAGCCAATGGAAGATTCTGGCTTGCCACGAGCAGGTCGGTCATTGGTGCTGCCCACCGAGTGAAGAGTCTCTTGCAGATACATATGTTGTGGGGCCACTCTGTTGTCTGGATTTTCCCTTGCCTTGATAACTCGTCCACAAGGCCATTGCAGTTGCTAGGCATATGGAGAACTGAATTCTTTGTTTCCAGTTTTATTAACAGCAGGAAGATCAGATTTGTTTGGTGATGAAGAACTAAGAATGAGTGCCTCCTCCCTTGTTCAGGTAAGCAACAGTGGTGATTTTTTTGCTTCATATCTGGATTATTTTTCCTTTCTAATCATTTTGAAACTGGCGAATGGCAAGGTAGATGGCACGTAGCTCCAAAATACTGATGTGGAGCTTAAGTTCCTTCACGATTCCAGATACAAAGGAATAGTTGGCATGAGCACCCAACCAGTGGTTGAAGCATCTGAAATGAGTGTCAGTCAGTACCTTCCTAAACCAGAATAGAGCGAACAAAACGCACCACTGTTAGAGACAGTTTGGCCCCAAACTTGACGTTGTGCATGTGCAGTAAGGTTGTGCCAGCCGTTTAGTATCTTCCGAAATTGCAATCACAGCTCAGCAAAATCAACAAACTCAACAAAGCACTCGTTCCAGGCTACGCTAATGGAAGTAACCGGGCGCGAGCAATGCAAAATTACGAACCATCTCGGGGAGGTGGTTGCGGGTGATTGCCAGTGGTGAAGCTTTTGAGCATGTGCTCGGTACCGTAAACGATTCATCGCCAACGATGGTTGACGTAAGCAAGCCACGTCAACACGCATTTGGTAGGCAATGAGCTGAACTGTCACCAACAGTGGTGCGTTTGGTTCGTTCTGTTTGGCGCTTTAGGAAGGTACTGAGTCAAGTCCTACCAAGTCCTTCACAAGGTAAATCTCATTACCTTGTGAAGGACTTGAATGCCTGGAAGTAGGAAGGATGGAGGGCGAGTCCTGGAAGTAGACAATGCAGAGTGTAGTTGAAGAACACTGAAGGTCTTTGAATGACGTGTAGCATGAATGGTGACGACCAAGATCCGGTAGTAGGACACAAGGTGCTCGTACGAAGGTCTTGAAAAATGCACACGCCCAGGGGCAAGAAGGACGGCAATCGGACAGTTGGTAGCAGAAGGCCAGTTGTCCGTAGACAGAAAGGGGTCGGACGGTCGTAGGAGCGGTTGTGTGTAGACTAACATGAACGTAGATAAATAAATTGGGTGAAAAATTGTGTGAACACCACATGAGGAATAATCATTGAGGCCCACTTGGCAATGCAGCCAAGGAACTGGTGTCGCCGTGCGGAACTTGAAAGGCAAAGGAGACCGAAGTGTGCAAAGGCGACCGACGATCCGAAGGTAGCTGAATGCAATACTGAGGAAAAGGGGGCCAGAGGGCTGTAACACTACTGGCGACAGGAAGAGTTCTAGGTCGCAGGCGATCGTGATGAGCCGGCAAATGTTGTAGTCAGCCAAGGACTGCAAGGTGCACAAGAAGAAGTCACTCAAGAGAGCGTGAAGAGGGACTGTGCAACCGTGGAGGCAGCCGAATGCAGAAGGTAGGTAATACAGAAGCATACTCCGAGCCAATATAAGAAGATTTTCATTAAGCGTCTGGAAAATTGCGAGGAGACAGTGAGTAACTGGGACTGCAGGAGACAAGGTTTCAGGCGTTGTTATGGATTTGGTCTTGAGGGACCGCTGGTCGAAGGCCGCTGATCATCAGTACTGGATGATCATACAGATGGTGAAGACAGCCATAGCATAGAGGCGAGCTGGTCGACCTACTCCTTCTAGAGGTTGTGCTGGGAAGACACCCCTCTCCCTTCCTGTGATGCTAAGGAGGACCAGAAGGGGAAAGGGAGACCGGTAGCTTTGCTTAGGCCAGAGAGGCTGGTGAATGTACGTCCATCGAGACTGTCTTCACAAAGAGGAACTGTGGGTGACCGGATCAGTGGTGCTGTCTTGTACAGGGCAATGAGGCCTGGCAAGGGTGACCACAGAAAGACAGTACCTTCCTAAACGACCAAACAGAGCGAACAGAACGCACCACTGTTAGAGACAGTTTAGCTCCAAACTTAACGTCGGGCATGCGCAATGATGTTACGTCAGCCATTTAGTACCTTCCGAAACTGCAATCACAGCTCGGCAATATCAACAAGCTCAACAGAGCACTCGTCACGTCATACCTTTAACGTGACCAGACATGGCTAATTGATTGGACTAGGCTAGGCTAATGGATGTAACCAGGCGTGAACAATGCCAAATTGCAAACCATTTCGGGGAGGTGGTTGTGGGTGATTGCCAGTAGTGGAGCTTTTGAGCATGCGCGATTGCCGGAAACAGATTAATCGCTGACGATGGTTGATGCAAGCAAGCCAAATCAACACGGCTATAATAGGAAATGAGCTGAACTGTCACCAACAGTGGTGCGTTTGGTTCGTTCTGTTCGGTGCCTTAGGAAGGTACTAAGAGATGCGGCCCGACCTGAGGTTCGGTCCGTACAGGTCAGTGTATCTCACGGTCCTCCTGACAGTCAAGTAGTCGTTGTCACCGTAAGGTGTAAGGCAACGTCAGGCCAGACCGGACCCTTTTGAGGCGTGAAGAGAGAGAGGCCGGCATAGCCAGGCCTATGATAGAAGAAAACCAAGTGGTCGCCTTCGGAAGCAGCCATCTTCGGAAACAGTTGGTAGGAGAAAACACATGGTGCACTAGTGTGTTAGAGTCGCAGTGAAAGAATCTGGACACTGCTAAGTGAACGATCACCTGTAGTGCTTCTGCAGCTTTTAGTCAAATAAGCATTATCTGGCTAACAACTGCAGCTGTAGAGTGGCAGAGTACGAGACTGCGGTCCCCTGAGGGACCGTGGACCGAAACGCAAGTAAGTGTCAATTCGTGGACTTGTTGGGAGGGCCAAAGAAATAATAGCATGGTTCATGTCAGAGGGAAACAGGAAACAGAAGACAGGAGTTGCCGGTGCAGTTCTTCACGCAACTGCAGTCTCTGTGGGTGTCCCTGGCAGACCCAAAACCTGTGGGGACCGTGGACTGAGGTCTGAGGGAACCGTAGACCGAAGCTGAGGTAACTATCGATTCGTGGACCGAATGGAAGATCCAAGAGATATCAACAAGGTTCTTGTTAACAAGAGACAGGAGACAGTAAGCAGGGGTTGTCGACGAATGAAAAAGTTTCTGAATAGAGCTGCAGTCGCCGACTGTCCCAAGCAAGCCCAAAGGGCGTGGAGCACTGTGGACCGAGGCGCCCGAAGGGACTGTGGACCGAGGCTGAATAACAGCTTGACAATAATTGAAAGGCTGGAGTCTACAGATTGTGAACGCTAGATAGCAGAGCGGTCGGCTTGATGTAGCTAAGGAATTGTGAAGAATGTTGACAGGCGACAGGGGACAGGAGCCGCTGGTCAAAGCAAAAGTTAATAAAACTGGTTTTATTAACTTTTGGTCATAGTAACGCTGCAGAACCAGAAAAATGTAAAGACGTAAACAGCTGAGCGATCGGCATGTTGTATTCAGTGTATTGCGAAGGCGGTCGTCGGGAGATAGGAGACGGGACAAGAGACTGGAGTCATGTAGATGTAACCGTAAACAACAGAGAGCGGAGTTGTGACTGTAGTGTAGCTGTATCGGCGCCAAGGTTGGGCCAGGGTAGGCCACGAGACCCCCAAATATTTCTCCTCCCCCCCCCCAAACCTCAACACTCAGGTCACCACCAGAAAATCAAATAATAAGAAAATCTTGCAAGCTAAACTTGAAATCAAATGAATAAACAGACCTTTTATTTTTATTTTATTTATATATATTTTTTTAGCAACTTTGCATTGTATGTGTAGCCTAATTTATTTTGTGTGTTTATGGGACATATCTTACAAATCAATGGTACTACATTGAAGCTTAAGTTACGTTCAGATTGGATTAAACGGAATAAAAATGCCTAATGTGGTTGCCTTGAAAATAAAATCGTAGGTCCACTCCGATTCCAGATGTGCCCTCTGTCGGCCCTACAAACAATTGACTCCTGACGCCGTCATTGCCCACGGCCCAGCCTATTGTAGCGGCCGAATCCCATTGTATCGGCCGATCGGTTCATTGGTAACCTAAGTGCTGTTTCGTCTAGTACAGTTTGTGAATTAGTGGGTATGTCGGTAGCATTGGATGTGGCCCTTGATCTGCACCTTCCATCTTTTGCTATTGTGACAGATTCGTTGGCAGGAGTAAAACTGCTGCAACGAGCTGTGCAGCATCTTGATGTGAGGGATCCTTTAGTTTTCTCTGTGGTTTGGAAGCTTTGGCAGGCATTACAGATGGGGTGTCTGGCCGTCCGGTGGGTGAAAGGTCACTCTGGTGTTTGGGGTAATGAACAGGCGGATATGCTGGCCAAAGAGGCAGTTACGGAAGGTGCTGATGAAGTGGATTTGATTTTGTCTGTAGGGTATAGGCGTCAGGCTGTCCGTGATTGGTTGTTTCGTGAATGGGAGCAGCAGTGGCAACAGGCCGCGTCTGGCAGAGCGTTGTATTCGATTCAGCCTCATTGTGAGCAGCAGTCTGTACTTAATGGGTTCCACGGTTGGAAAGCCCGTCTCTTGAGTCGGCTACGCACGTGTCATACGTTGTTGCGTGCGTACCAGTATAGGTTAGGTTGGCTGGGTTCTCCATTGTGCCTAGTGTGTGGGGTAGAAGATACACCTCAGCACTTCCTCTTAGAATGCACACGCTTTCGTAGAGCGCGTCAGGTGATGGTGAGATGGTCTGCTTCCCATCCGACTATAAAGTTGCTTCTGATGAGTGCATCTGGAACTGCTACCAGGGAGAGGCTGCAGGCAGTAGTGGAATATTGCGTTCGTACTAGGGTTAGACTATGAGATAGACGTGGTTGTCGTATGGTTGTCATATGGTTGTTTGGCTGCATGTTCCGGTATTTTCTGGTAATGGCAGGGTTGTTTGTTTGCTGATAAGTTTACTTTGTTACTTTGTTCTTATCGTTTTATTTTGGTTAAGAGCGTACGAATGTAGTCATGGCTCTGGATTAAAGAATTGAAATTGAAATTCATTGGTAAGGAACGACTGTGGTGTACTGAAGGTATAGTATAGCAAGGAGGTCCGGAAACAAATTCGCTGAAGTCGTGGAGTTGTAAACTTGGAAGAGAGTGGATCAAAGCAGTCTGGGAATTGCAAGGCAACTTGTTGCTCTACAGGAAAGGAGACAGCTAGCTGATGTCCTTCCAAATCCCAAGTCGCTGAAGGAAAACCGGCTCGGGAGACGGCGAACCAAAGTGGTTCACAGAAAAGGGTACCGGGCCCGGTCCTCGACAGTGGCCCGAACTGCCGAGCTCCGGCCGCCTGCGAAGAAACAGAAAATGCAAAGGAATAGAAGACGTCACTGTTGGTGGACAACAGTGTCTACAGCTGCAGCTGACTTGGAGTGAAACAGGAGTCCCCTTGGGTGTCTTTTAACAGGCCCATGGCCTTGGGGGATCATGAACCAGGGGACCAAGGGGACCGCCTATGTACCTATATCGGTCCTCCCCACAGTTTTTGCTCATTTGTGGGAACGCCGTCGGACAACGAACGACTGGAGCTGTAGCTGCGGTCCACTAGAAGGGAGGAGACAGGCCGCAGGTTCATCTGTAACAAACACGTCTGCCGACTGGTGGCGCTCGGAATACACAGTGTAGATGCTGCTGTCCCCTTAGGTGCCCCCAAAATCGGTTTATGGGCATGGGGGACTGCGGACAGGGATCCTTGTCCTCGATGAAGATGGACCGACGGCAGTCTGTAGAAAAAAGAGAGGACACCGGGCCCGGTCATGGGCCCGAGCCCCGGGCCCCAAGTGCCAGCAAGACGGAGGACAAACCGACGTTCGAGTCGCAGCGCAATGACTGAAACGGACAATGCATTGGAAACAAGTAGCTTCTTCAAAATCAGGTGGACAGTGGGGCGTAATCCACTGAGAAACGGTCCCGGTCCCGGGCCCGGGCCCGGTCTTCGGGCCTTGGTCCCCCGGGCGCATGATACGCATACGTGGCAGCAGGAGGCTACGCGGTCGCTTGGGCGCCCGTGCTGCAGAAACACCTGGCGCTGGAATACAGCAAAGTACGAATTTTGTTCAGTCGTGGGACAGGGGATAGGTGGGATACTAACCGGATGCCCGGTTGCCAGTCGTTTGGCTGCTAATGTGGTAATATATGGGCGCATGAGCATCCGGTTGCAGAAACACAGAAGACAAGTCCCTGTCTACCCAGGAAACTGGGAAGAAAAGCAGACAGTTGGCCAGTCATTATAAGACTGAAACTTCGGTAGTTAGCTGCTGTTATCTTCGTTACTGTCGCAGCAGCAGGAGACGGCTCGTTTGTACAAATGCTTGTGATGAGGTACACGGATATTGATGCGTATTCGTCGTGTCCAGTGAATGTGGGGTCGCTCGGACGCTCATGTTGTGGCGCACTACCACTGGCATACATTCGTGGTAGCTGGCGGAAACCCAGTCGTTCGGACGCTTGTCCTGTGACACATGAGTGTGATGCACACTTATAGCAGCTGTTGGATGCTTGATCGCTAGGTTGCTCGGTCGCTCGTGCTGTGGTGCAAGGGTCCATGACAACCGGAGCACAGAGGCATAGCAAGATGAAACTCTGTCCATCCATGGGACAGGGGACAGGAAATATAGCAGCAGACTGGCTAGCCAGCAGAACCGAAAATCCGAAGATGGGCGCATGGTCTCCCAGTCGCCGGGTCACGAGTGCAGGGGTGCCTAGGCGCGGAGATTTTCAACCGGCCTTTATGGGGGTCGGCAAAATTGTCTTTCTTGTTGCTGGAAAAAAACTATCACCTGTTAATTTTTGCATTAACAGTTAGACCTCTTTAGAGTCTGGTGGCGGGCACCGCCCTGACGGGTTTCTTAGGGTTACGAGGCAGCTGTTTCCCCAACTTCACACTTTATTCAGTAAACAGAAAAGAACAGGGTTTTGGTCTCTTTTGTGGTATTAGGTGGCCCTGAAAAGGACCGTTGGTTTTAGAGATGACGACTTGCTTCCGTCTTCGTTTTCTGAGTGCTTAAGGGGGTTGGATCACACATCTGGCGACTACGATGGGGCCCAGACGATGTAGTCCACTGGCTTGCTTCGTCATCTCTCTGAAGTAATGTGATGTGAAGACGGAGCTGTTTCGCCATGAAGCTGCAGCTTGGATCTTCGGGACTGGAACAGAGTTGTGGAATGCCCAGGAGGTGGAAAGTGCCCTCAACTCGTGCACTGTTACTCTGATGCTTTGTCGTTGCAATTGATGTTGAAGTCTTCATAGAATCTACATGGAATTTTTTCTCGTACCCATTTTGAGATGGTGGCTGCAGAGGTTTCGCTGAGCGGTCTCTCATGGGGTTGGAAAAGTTGGGTTCTTCCTTTCCGCAGGCATTCATTGGTTGTCCTGGAGATGTAAAAACGAAGTGCTCAGACGGGGCAAAGGTGACATTCAGGTTCTTGACCTATGATGTGTGTAAGAGCTGGAATGACAATTGGTTTGGTTGGTTCACAGGGTCGTTGTGTCTTAGCTCAGAAATCAGATCTTGGTGTTAAGGTGATGTAGGTGTTGTCGGGGGTGAACACGCAGTATGCAGGATCTGTGGAAAATGCTTGGATTTCGCTGCATCGGATGCTCGATGCTAAGGGTGTTAGGAAAACAGTTTTCCTGGTGAAAATAGCCATTGGGCTGATCAAAAGAGGTTTGTAAGGTTCTTACAGAAGCGTGTTCAAGACGATAGATAGATCCCAGTCTGGGAAAGTGCGCTGAATTGCTGGGCATTCCATTTCAAAGGATTGATTAAGGACGAGATCATGTAGTCATCCAGTAAATGGGTGCTTCCTGCGGCTTTGACGACTGAATTTAGTGATGAGCGGTAGACGAGGATCGTTGAACCTTTCAGACCTTCGGAGAAGAGGATGTTCAGGAATTTTAAGAGTTCGGCAACAGGGGGGTTAACTGGATTAACTTTCCTTCTGTCACACCAATGAAACCACTTTGTCCAGTGGCTATTGTAGATTCGATTGGTAAAGGTTTTAGTAGCGAGGCCTGCGATTCTGGATGCTTCCTCCTTATGATTGCCTGCCTTTCCGCGGAGCTTGATGATAGTAGCCACCTGTGCAGACGTAGAGTGGTGAGATTTTGGTAAGATCTTGGTTCTTTTTTGTTGAGTTAGAAGGTCTTCCATCAGTGGTAGACTTCTTGGATTGTCGACTAGAAGTTTCAGAAGGAGTGGAACCATGCTGCTGATGGCTAGTTTGGAGCGATTAACAGGAAGAGGCTGCCTGACTGTGATATCTTTTGCATGATCTGGGGCAGCAACTTGAACGGGGGAAAAAGATAAACGTAAATGTTCTTCCATGGGAAGGTCAGGGCATCTACTGCAGTTGCCTTCTTGTCTGGGACTAAGGTTACGAAGAGGGGAAAAGTCTGGCATTGTGCCTCGTGGCGAAGAGGTCATCATTGGAGTTCCCCAAACGTTGAAAAGTGATTCGCAGATGGATTTCTTTAGCATCCATTCCCCTGTTGGTTGTTTCTTGTGGGATAGAGAATCTGCAATCACTTTCCTGCTGCCTGGGAGGTGCAGGGGGAGGACTGTTCGTGCTGAGATGGATGCAAAGGAGGAAAATTGCCCAGGTTATCTCGTGCAATTTGCGTGATCTCATTCTGGAGTCTTTCCTAATGTAGGCCACAGCTGTTGTGTTGTGTGACTGGATTTGTACCACTTTCCCCTTGACTAGTTGTTGGAAACGCAGAAGGGCGTTGACGACTGCCTCGAGTTCTAGGACATTGGTGTGATCCACGTCTTGGTCTGTCCACGTTCCTGCCACTTCCAGGTGACCGATGTGGGCTCCCCATCCCTCCAAAGAGGCATCAGTTAGCAGAAGGAAGTCTAGTTGTGGTTCGTGTATGGAACCGACTGAGAAGGAGTGTAGACCTCTGACCACTAAAAAAGTGTTTCCATTGGGAAGTCCGGGCCTGTGGGACGACAGTGGTTGGGGTTGGACGATTCCGTTCCCCAAGTGTCGTTCGGCAATAATGAAATGGTCTCGTTATCCATCTGCCGTAGAGCATCAATTTTGCCATGGAGTCCATCTTGCCGATCAGGGATTTTAGCTCCGTGAGGGAGTGGTCTGCTTGTTGCCTGAAAAGTCGTGACTGACGAATGATGCCCTCCATCCTGTCTGTAGGCGGCCTGATGGTTGATGTTGACATGTTGAAATCTACTTCGAGGAAGATGAAGTTCTGCGCTGGTTGGAGTCTTGATTTCTTGAGGTTCACGCCGAAATCTAGTTGGTTGAGGAGCTTCAGTGTGTCATCTCAGTTGTTTTGGAGTTTCACAGAGTCTAGGCCGTTTAGTAACCAGTCGTCGAGGTAGGCGCTCGCCTCCATTTGGTGCTGGCGAAGATGTACTAGGATGGGCTTCAATAAGGAGTGTGAATTTCCTTGGGGCTGTGTTCAGTCCGAAAGGAAGACAGCGGAATTAGAAAACTTTGCCTTGATACACGAAGTGGAAGAGGTATTGAGTGGATGAGTGGAGGGGACAAGAAAATAAACATTTTCTAAGTCGATTGATACAGTCCAGTCGTTGGGTTTTAGTGAAAAACGGATTGATTCCAGAGTCTCCATCTTGAAATGGTGGTTTTCCATGTAATGGTTTAATGGTTTCAGATTGAAAATCATTCTTTCTCCTCCCAATTTCTTGGGTCGAAGAAAAATGTGGCTGTAGAATCCCGGTCCGAAAGGTGGGTGACATTGGGTGATTGCCTTCTTCACGAGTAATTGTTGATTTCGGTTGAAAGGTTTGGAGTTGGTTGGGACGAATGTTCCCATGGTGGAGTCAGACCTAAGGGTGGTTTAGAGATGAACGTCGGAAGGAAGCTGTCTTTTATGATCGATAAGACTTGTGGGTATTTGTCACGTTTTTTCCAGGAAGCGAGCACCGACTGGGTGTTGAAGTGGGTTGGTGGCATCATTGGTCCTTCTGGTGTTGTTTTTCTTGCCGGGGGATGACTGACGGTACTTCCTGTCTGAGGTTATTCCTTTGTCGTTACTATTTCAGTTCTTGGTCTAGTAGTGTTTGGAGAAGACTGGTTTGAACGAAAAGGTTGGCTGGGTTCTGTGCGGCAACTGTTAGAATTGGAGCACTGGGGTTTGGTTTTTTGGCCAATTTTCAGTGGTATGTTGAAATGGCTTGTTTGTGCAACGTTTTGAAAAGTTCCTTGAAGGGCCTGGGTTCTTTGATGCTTTGGGTTTCCTGGATACATGAAGATGAGGAGCTAAGCTGGGAATGAGTCCATGGAACAGGGTGTCTGTCTTGTGGAGAGGAAGATTGCACAGCTTGTGATTTGTAGAATCGTTTAGGTTCAAGGTGGTGGCGAGAGCGATGTCACGCATTAGAAGAGTGTTGTTGAATAATGCCCGGGTGAACCAGTTCAAGTTTGTTGTAAAGGGCAATTACATCCATTATGACGTGCATGTTTTACTTTTGGATCACTTACACAATAACTAGACACAAGAATTGCGGTAAAAATACGTTACGTACGTCCGATACAACAAATTAATTACTGCATCATCAAAACACGATAAAATTAATGCCGACAGATGGTACTTATCAATTTCAACTCGCAGCCAACCGAGATAGCTTTGTTGGCTGTAACTACTCAAGCGTCGAACGGCCTTAGCTGGCTTGACAGTAGTGGCCAGCTAAGGCCGTCGGACGCTTGGCCTACTCAGAGCCAACAGAGCTATCTCAGTCGGCTGCGAGTCAAAATTGATAAGCACCATCTGCGCATTCCACCAAAAGAATGGCGGTCTACGTATCGTGTTTTGGAGATTCAGTAATTAAATTGTTGCATCGGACGTACGTAACATTCTTTGCAATTCTGCTACTGTGTAGTTACTGCGTAAGTGTGATTCAAAAGTAAAAAATGCATGTCAAAACGTATTTCCCCTTTAAGCAGCAAATCACGTCTTTTGGAAAAGTTGCGGGATGAGGGTTGAGAGTTCTTGGATTTCGGATTGGGAACGTCCGGAGGAGAGTTTCTCCCATAATGAGTTGACAGCAGTGTTCAAAATGTCAGCTTGGGACGCAGCGCTTTTGTCATTGCCGAGAAGTACAAAAGTTGGGATCTCGACACGTTGGGGGAGGTGAAGGGCGGTTCCAAAGTCCATCTTCACTTCAGTGACCATTGCTTCAGTGGTGCCTTCGCCTGAAGAGCCGAAAAAGGAACTCGGTGGAGGGACCAGTCTTTGTCTAGTACAAGTGGGTTACAGCGCCCCAAGATGGCGCCACCATTGCGTAGCAGGCAAGTTAGTAAGGTCGTTGATTGGCCTAGTTGTTGCTCGACGTTCTTATCACACAAGGCGAATCCAAATCCAGTTGTCAATCCACGGTTGATGACAGGGACTAAGACGGTTTGTAGAGAAAGCAGTCAGGAAAAATGTCTTCAACCGTTTTCAAAGGTTTGGCGAGAGAAATGGTGGTGGTGTCGTCAGTCGTTGGACCAGGGTAACGAATGCGTTTGGTGGCATTCGTTTGAGCTGGAAGCAGCAACTCATTCACATTCGTGGTAGCAGGTGTGGGACTAGTTGAATGAGGATTCGCATTCGCTATCTGTTGGTTGAGAAGAGATGCAGAGTCGATGTTCGAGCCATCAGGAACTATGTTGTCCAAAATCGGATTGGCGGTAATCGCCGGGAGATGGTGTTGAGATGATGATCGAGATTTCTTTTGAGTGACGATGGGCCGATGAGGAGCGCTTGTGACTTGACAATGAGGTGGTGGTAACCCACTCGTCGGTTTATTTGCCCTTCACCGATGGCGTGATGGAATGCGGCGGCATAACCAATGTGTTGGGGTGACCGAATTCGGCGACGGCACGATCCATCATCTGGTTGACTTCGGTGCGGGAAATCGGACGGTCCTTTTTGGAAGAGTGGGATGATAGGTCAACAGGTTGCAAAGGTGTTTGTTCAGCTTCAAGCATTCGTTTGAGCTGAATCTTGAGAAGAATGTAGGCATCACAAGCTGCTTGAAAGTCCGCTTCAAAAGTTGACAGATGCAGACTTTTGAATGATACAGAATGCTGTCCTGCTTGTAAAGGAGAAGTTGTGGTGGTGTTGCCTACCTCGTCGGTGGCATTCACATTCAGCACGAGGGTTGATTCAAGAGTCGGGACAAGGGCATCAGAGTCAACAGCGGGAGAGGAATCTCCGTATCCTCGGCGGGCGAGTTGGACATCCATCTTCCTCAAGAGGCAGGCTGGAAGATCTTCAAGACAATTGCCGGGAAACAGACCGGCGCGGACATGCTCTGAAGGAAAAATGATAGCCAAACGAATCCGCGAATGCGCTTATACAGGTTACGCCGCCGGCGGTAACTGAGCACTGAAAAACCTCCAGGGAAACGGCATCTTCAAGGAACTAATGCAAAAATTAACAGGTTATAGTTTTTTCCAGCAACAAGAAAAAACATGCAGCAAAGGCTTTCTAGCAAAAGCATGCTGCATGGAGTAAACCCAAGGTTGAAAACCAGCTCAAACATTAACTGATGGGGAAAAGTAAATAATTAAACAGTTCAGTAAACTTTCGTGCCCTCCCTCCATACCAACTTCTGTTAAACCAAAGAAGAAAAAGCCCATTTTGCCGGCCATCCAGACTGGCCGGCTAAAAATGGTTTCTTTTGCAGAGGAAAAAGTACAATACATGTCAATTTTTGAATTGTCTCTCACGATGCTGCTGTTGCCAATGAGATCTCTTCATTCTTGTAGCCAGACAGGTTCGGGAATCCCACCACGCATGCACGGCCCTCCCAATAAGATTGATAGCTCTGAGAGCTGACCATCTTTCTGTCTCTCGATTTTCCACGAGGTGACTCAATAGGGGAGGTAGGGTCGGCCTAAAGTATTGTATTTTTTCCTCTGCAAAAGACACCATTTTTAGTCGGTCAGTCAAGAGGGGCGGTAAAATGGGCTTTCTTGTTGCTCGGAAAAAATCCAATACTATTAATTTTTGCATTGACAGGCCGACCTCGTCAAAGTTGGTGGCGGGCACCTTATGAGCGAGTTCCGTAGGATTCAGAGTCTGGCATCCTCCGAAGATGGTATCTTCTTGAGCCTCATGAAGAGGGCGGTTTATCGAAGAAAAGAACAGGCTCAAAATGGGGGTGAAGGCGGAAAATCGCTGTTAGTGATTACATAAATTTACCTTCATTTCTTGATCAAAGTTGGCTTGCTGATTGTTGGATGAAGCGTGTTCCTGAGTTTCAATGGTGGAAAATTGATCAGATCGGAAGAGAGCGATCCCGGCAGGACTGGCTTTGACCACGTTTTCCGAACGAAAGCGTGACAGGTTTGCATGGCTTGAGGGTGTCTTGGTGCGACGTAAAATGGCACGATCAGAAGCTGAGCTTTTGGAAAGGTGGGTCAGCATCGGGAGTCAACGGGGAAGAAGCCACAAAGTTTTCGATTGTGAGATGATGGCGTGTCCATCGAGGCGTTGAATGTTGAGTTTTCGGATGGAGTCACGATGTGTTCCCTGGAAGCAGTAAGAGAGAAGGACGATAGCTGGCGTCAGTGGTGGTTGAACAAGCCATCCGAACTTTGTATGGTGGAATAAACGCGGCCGGTTATGGGAAAGAAGCCACAACGTCATCCATGGTGGTAGCCAGAAGAAATCGGACGAACGCTGCCATCAGGAAGTAGCCACGATGTTTTCCAAGTTGGTTGTTGGGAAGAGTCGGGCGAAAACCAGTGTTCAGGAGAACAGATCAAACAATCCCAAGCTTTCGGATGGTGGGGTAGATCTGGGGCTCAACGGGAAAGAAGCCGCAATTGCTTCAAATTTGGCTGTCAAAGAGTTGGACGAAAGTCAGTGCCAAGGAATCCGAGCTTTCGGATGGTGGGATAGACTCATGAGGCAGTGAGGTGGAGTCGAACGAAAGCCAGTGTCTGGTTGAGCAAGTCAAGCAATCCGAGCTTTCGGATGGTGGGACAGACCCGGGAATCCACGGGAAAAAAGCCACGATGTCCTATAAGGGGCAGTTGAGTTGAGTCGGACGAACGCCAGCGCCAGGAAGAGCAACCCAAGCAATCTGAGCTTTCGGGTGTTGGTTCAAACCGGGAGTCCAACGGAAACAGAGCCATGATGTTTTCCACGGCAGCTGAGTTGAGTCGGACGAAAGTCAGCGTCAGGAAGAATAACTCAAGGAATCCGAGCATTCGGATGGTGGGACAGACCAGCGAGTCAACGGGAAAAGAGGACGATTTCTTCCAAGGAGGCCGTCTAGTTGAGTGGGACGAAAGCCAGCATCAGTGAGGGCCAACCAAGCAATCCGAGCTTTCGGATGGCATGGGAAGGATCTTGAAGTATTCCGAGGAGTCAGACAAGCTGAGTCGGACGAAAGCCAGCATCAGGAGGAGGAAGCCAGTAATCCGAGCTTTCGGATTGTGAGACACATACGGGGTTACTGGAAAGGGAGTCACGTCCTCCATGGGGCAGCCAAGATTCAGACGAAAGCCGGCAGCAGGAAAAGACAAATTAAGCAATCAGAAGCTGAGCTTTCGGGTGGTGGGTCAGTCTCGGGATACAACGGGAAAGGAGGTCAGGAGGAGTAACCCAAGCAATCCCAGCATTCGGATGGAGGGACAGACCCGTCAACGGGAACGGAGCCACGATGTCTTCCAAGGAGGCCGTCGAGTTGAGTCGGATGAAAGCCAACGTCAGGGAGGGCCAACCAAGCAATCCGAGCTTTCGGATGGCATGGGAAGGGTCTTGAAGTCTTCCGAGGAGGCAGATAAGTTGAGTCGGACAAAAGCCAGCATCAGGAGGAGGAAGCCAAGTAATCCGAGCTTTCAGATGGTAGGACAGACACAGGGTCACTGGAAAGAAAGTCGCATCTTCCATGGGGCGACCAAGGTTCGGACGAAAGCCGGCAGCAGGAAAAGACAATTTAGGCAATCCGAAGCTGAGCTTTCGGGTGGTGGGACAGTCCCGGGATACAACGGGAAAGGAGCCACGTCTTCCATCGGCGTGCTTGTGGTCAAGGTGGAGTATTGGGCGTGCCAAGTCAGACTGGTGGAACGGTAATGGGACTTAGGTGATGACTCTTTCCAGCAGAACGAGCAAATGGCGGGCCAGGTGTTCGGAAAGGCGTCAGTCTTTCATCTTGGTTTGTTTAGAAGTTTTTTGTTTGTTTTTTCATATATACTATGGGAAGCGGTTTGGATTGATGCAATTTATACGAGATTTACTGTCCAGGTTGACTTGCAAAGTGGCGGGGAAATTCTCTCTGCGTGATTTTCTGTCGCAAGTGAGACGAGATGCCGATGTTCGTCTTGGTCTTTTGCGCAAGTTGTGGACACGGTCGATTCAAGCTGTCGTTGAGGCTTCGATAGTTCAAAACTTCACCCGTAACGTGAGTGTTAGTCACGAATGAGACGAGATGACGTCCGTCTTGAGCGCCTGGTCGACGTGCGAGTGTGGTCACAGTCGAAACAGACTGTGTGAGACAAGCTTTTTGCGATGAGTGCTTCAATTATTTGGAACTTCAGGCGTGCAATGAGTGTTAGTCACGAGTGAAACAAAAAGATGGCGTCCGTCTTGATCCTCTGGGTGACGCATGAACTATAGACACGGTTGTCTGGAAGAGCTTCTCTCAAGCATGGAATCCCTTGTGCCACGAAAAAGACAAGTAGATAAGGCGAGATGGTGCTTGTCTGGAAGAGCTTCACTCAACGTGGGATCAATTAAGCCACGAATGAGACGGGCAGAAGAGATGAGACAGTTCGTGTCTGGAAGAGTTTCACTCAAACGTGGAGTCAATTAAGCCACGGATGAGAAGAGCAGATGATACGAGACAGTTCCTTGTCTAGAAGGGTTTCACCCAAACGTGGGAACAAATATGCCACGAATGAGACCAGACGGTTCTTGACAAGAAAAGCTTCACTCAAATGTGGGGTCAAGTAAGCCACAAACGAGACGAGCGATATGTCTGTCTCGTTGAAGGTTTGGATCTGGCCGGCGTAGGGCGGTGAGATGTAGAGAGTGGAACGAAAGCTCGTGTTAGGGAGGTAGTAGAATGGTGTGCTGAATTGCCAGGAAGCTTTCAACTCACAAATTGGTGGAAGGCTGCAAGAGTGTGCACTGAGGGATTCCGTTAGAGGAGTCGTGTCCGAGACGAAACCAAAGACGCGGTTCTAAATTTACTGTTGTCCCCGTTTTATTTTATTTATCATTTCCGATTTTTATTATTTTTATTTTTGAAGAAAGAAAAAAAAAAGGGGGGGGGGAGTTGCATTCGGGTCAAGCGTGACTAAGGTGTTGAGGTGTTGAATTTCCAGCTGAAGTGGCACATTCGGAAGGATGTGGTCGTTGGAGATTACGGTGGCGAAAAGAACTTTCAAACCAGGATGGTAAGCTCAGGGCCCGATAGAGCTCTGTGAGGTGGTGACAGAAAACCACAACCACCGGTGGATCGTTAGTCGGACAGGGACAGCCGGAGGCGAAGAGGTTTCAGTGATGTCCATGAGAGCTGAAGATTCCGTCCCAATCTAAAGGTAGAGACGCCCTCGGAAGAAAGAAAGGTAAGTATGCACGCAGTGATGGTCTTGCTGATTCGTTGATGAAGGGAGATTGCCAAAGCTTCATTGGGAGCCATACTCTCGGACGGTGGATCGAGACTGGGAGTTGAGCCACGTGGTCTTTGCCAACAGCAGTGCTTGAATGTGGCAGCTGGAAAATGATTCATCGTCTGGAATTCACAACCGAAGCCAAGCTTCCGGAAGGTGGGTCAAACCCGAAGAATCCGGGAAACGAGCCATGGTGTTTTCGGTGGTGGAGATGGTCGACGTCTGGAGAGTTCACAACCGAGGCCGAGCTTTCAGATTGTGGAACAACCCAGGAACCCACGGGAAAGGAGCCATGGTGTGTTCGGATACTGCAATGGTTGTTGGACCAAGCCAAAAACAGTCGTGACAACAGTGGAAGGCGAGTGTTAAGGCCCGTAGAGTTTACAACCGCTGTCGAACTTTCAGATGGTGGAGCAGACCCGGGAACCTATGGGAAAGGAGCCACGGTGTCGTCGATAGGTGCCATGGTCATTGGTCAAGCCAAGAACCTTAGTGACAGCAATCGATGCCATGCGATAGGCAACAACCGGAGCTGAGCTTTCAGATGGTGGAACAAACCCGGGAGCCCACGGGAAAGGAGTCACGGTGTCTTCGGCCGGTGCGGTGGTCGATAGACCGGCAGAAACCCCTGTTTGACGACAATAGGAGACGCCTGTTGACGGTGGAAGAGTACACAACCGAAGTTTCCATATTTCCGGGGACCCACGGGTAAGGGGCCACAGTATTTTCGGCAGGGACTTGAAAATTGCACCTGAAGCCGAGCTTTCAGATGGTGGATCAGACCCGGGAGCCAACGGGAAAGCAGCCACGGTGTCTTCATCGATGGAGGTGGATGTTTTGGAGCCGGAATAAAAGAAGGCTCAAAATAGACCGGGAATCCCACAGATGATCAGGCAGGTGCAGGAGCGTCCGGAGAATGCAACCGAAGCCGAACTTTAGGAGTGTGGATCGGACCTGGGAGACCACAGGAAGGGAGCCACGATGTCTTCAGAGTGGCAAGCATCAAGTGTCATTGATGCGAAAGCCAGGCGTAGCTGGGTTGAGAGAAGGGATGGCAGCGATCAGGAAGCAGGGAAACCATCAGGCCTCATCCCTATACAGCGGAGGATTCAAGGAGGTTCCAAACAAAGAGGCAGCAGGAACGAGCAACCGTCCAAGACGATTGCTTGAGACAAAAAGATGGTAAGCTCTCGGAGCTGCCACTCTTATTAGGAGGGCTGTGCATGAGTGCGGTTAGGTTCTCGGGCCTGGCTGGCGACAAGAATAAAGAGATCTCAAGGGTAACAGCAGCATAGTGAGACACAATGTAAAAATTTACAGGTATTGGATTTTTATTCCGCGCAACAAGAAATAATAATATTAATTCGTATAATTTCAACAGGATTAGGAGTAGGTGCCGCGGAAAACTGTATTGAATGCTTACTCCATTAATTTAGTTCCAGAGGAAACTAGATTGTCTTCTGACGAACTGCCGTCATTCAAGTTATTCGACATCAACTGCGAAGCAGTCAGTCTTCCAACATTTCTCTTTTACATCTTTAGGTAGCAGTACGAAAGCAGTGGGGATTGTTTCATAGTCGAACACACTATTTGATCTTAAGTACCCTTTGGCTGCCAGGAAGATGATCGGCTGTTCTTTGCTGTAGAGCCCAGAAAATCCTCATAAAGCTTGCTTTTCGTTGCTGGCTTTAGTTATTTTCATTCCCATGTTTGGCCTCGGTAGGTGGTCACGAATGGGTTAAAGAACTTTTCAAAAACCTGTGCGTTTTCCGACTATCCTTAACAGTCCTGCCATCTTTGTGATTCAACAGAAGTTATTCTTTCGGAAACGAGTTACTCCACTGTCGTCAATTTAAAAATGGAATTGTTGCAAACACCTATACCTCTGGCTTCACCCAACTCAGATCATATCAGATTCAACTCTCAATGACGAGGTATTTAAAAAGTGGCAATCGCAAAACAACATGCATCTGCAGCATCAAGTGTACAATCTGACCAGAATCGGCTGTGGTGTCATGCACAGTTAAACCCCTCTGACTAAAGTGGCCAATTCCACTTGGTAGTTTCATGATGCATAAGAAACTTAATTGTTGAACCCTGCCAGAATTTGACTAACAGTGTCCAATAGTGCACCATGATTCGTCGAGGTAAATAATGCCTTGGCGGTCTGCACGATGTTTGCCGATAACCCTTGAATAATGTCTCCAACCAATTAAATTGGCTCTTTTAAGAAGCAGTGAATTAGCTCGTTGCCTTCTAATTAAAACCACAGGGGCTTGTTGTCTGTTGCTCACACGTCGCA